>VWYN01020338.1:1409-13436 GCA_013400075.1 Hippolais icterina | reverse complement strand
TCCCTCCCCCCCCCTCAAAGAAATGGGGGATGCAGTAAGCGGGGAGGAGATCGGAAACATCCCGACCCCTAATTGTGGATGCCCAAGGAGATCTCCCGGGGTGGGGGTGCACCAGGGACTCCCCCTCCATGGGGGAAGCGCCCTTTGGGTGCAGCGGGACCCCCCAGTTCCACAGGGGAGCACAGAAATGAGCCCCCAGTCCCCCCCACGTGTGGGGTGCACTAAAGGCCCCTCTAGGCTCTATGGATCTTACCGGGGGCGCTGCTCCCAGGATTCGGGGCGCAGAAGGACTTGAATCACCCCAAAACAGTGACACCGCCGGCTAGAGTGCAAGTTAGCGTGGGGTGTCCCGGTGCGAGATGGAACTGGGTTGAACTGGGAGAGTACTGGGATAGGGGGGCGGGGGTGATCGTGCAAAATCCCCCCAGCCCCCCGAAACACACCGCTCCCCCTTCGCGGGCCAGGCCCGAGCTGGAGCCGGGGGAGCAGGGTTTATTTTTCCCACCGGCCCGGTGCCGATCCAGGCTGGAAGTGGCGCAGGACTCCCCCAGGAGCCGCCTGTCCCCTCCCAACCCGAGGGTGCTCGGGGAGTGACGCAGAACGAAAACGGCGCCCCCCCGGCGGCGCTGGGGCTCCCCCGTGTCGCGATATGCGGCGTGTCGTGGTCGCAGTGGGGATTAATTTGTAATTCAAGAGCCAAGGGCTCGATGTAGGCGGCCAGGCCTGGCTGTCCCCGGCCGGGAGCAGCGGATCCAGAGGGATCCAAGATGCCGGACGGAGCCGATGTCGCTGCGCAGTGGCACCAGGAGGAGGGTGGCACCAGCACGATCCCGAGGGATCAGGGACGGGGATTGTGGGATCATTAACCACCACATATTAATTGTTGTGGTTATTAAATCCTTTTAGAGGGGATTTTGTCCCGGAACTGCCGTGGTTCCTCTTCCGGGGACGCTGGGGCTGCCCTCCCGTCTGAAATCTGAGATTTTGCCCTTTTTTTTCAGGACATAAACGTCCTTAGGCCGATCCAGATTGTCGCTCCCTTGGGATCTTTTCCCCCTCGTTAACCCACTTTTATGTGTGTTTAGTAATTGGTTGTTGCTGAGCTCCTCCCCTTTCTTTTCTTACCTGATACTTGCTTTCATCTCATGGGTAAATTCCAAAGGCAGCAACTTCTGGCTCTTGGCAGTCAAAATCCTTGTATCTTGGGTTTTAGTTATAAAATAAGTGGAATTATTTGCCCCTAAGGGCAGCTGCTGTTTGCAGGGTATTGCTGGGGCTTTTCTGCCCTCCGTGAAGGTCAAACTACCTGAAAAAGGAAGAGTTTAATTAATAATTAAATATTAATTTAATGAGCAGTTTGGAGGCAGGAGTTCCTCCTTTTGGGGGGCTGTCCACCCCATTTTTGGGGCACCTTGAGGAGGGGGAATGTGGGAGGTGATCCTGGGAGGAGGTGTGGGACCAGGGCATTTGTTTTCTCATAGGCAGATAAAATTAATTGACTTTTCTTTTTTCAGTTTTTGGTCTGGTTGGGGTGAATTTTGGTGGTTTTGGCACAGCCTGAGGTCAAGGTTAAGAGGAGCAGGGCAGCTCCAAAAAAACCCCCCAGATTAGGTGAATTTGGCCATTTTAGCAGCAGCAGCCCTTTGCTCCTGATGGCCCATGGGAAGAATTCCCAACGGATCTCTTCGTTCTGCTTCCAGGAGGTGCCCCAGGAGCACCTGAGCTCCCTGAGGAAAGGACGTGAAGAGGCCAAGGCTGAGCGGGAGAGGCAGAGTGAGGAGCTGCTGGTGAGTGCTGGGGGTCCCGGAGCCCCCATCCAGGAGGGCTCAGTCTCACCTGGGGATTTCCTGGCTCTGGGAATTCAGTTCCCCCTCTCTGCGGGAATCCCAGCCCCGAGAGATTCTCTGACTTGGATTCCCTGAGCTCCCTGGCTGCAGGGATCTGCCCTGACGGGGATCCTCCCTGTGGAATTGCAGAAGCAGACGGAGGTGGAGCGGCAGAAGATCGTGGCTGAGTGCAAGGAGCTGCGGGCATTCCTGGAGGAGAAGGAGCAGCTCCTGCTGTCCCGGCTGGAAGAGCTGGAGAGGGACATTGGGCGCCGCAGGGACGAGAGCGTGGCCCGGCTGGCTGAGGACATTGCCCAGCTGGACAAGCTCCTGGCAGAGCAGGGCGGGGACAGCGGCACGGGGAACACACCTGGCGAGGTGGGACACTGTTATGTGTCTCTGTGGAAAAATTTCTTGCTTACGGACACACAAATCCCTTGTATGGGGCAGAAATATCCTAATTATAGGGACAAAACTTATTTATGGGGATAAAAAGGTCCTGATTATGGGGTGAAAAAAAGGTGGAGAAAGGTGCCATTTATGTGGGCAAGAATTTCAATTTATGAGTCAAAATATTTTCATTTTGGGGGAAAAAAATTCTGTTAATGGGGCTAGGGTTAAGGTTTCCATTTATGAAAAAAAAGTCTTTATGGGGACAAAAGTCCCTTCATGGGATCCTACCAGTTTTTGAGGAGGATTTTGAGATCGCTGAGATAGGAGAGATGCTGATCCTAACAATTTCCTTGGGTTTTCTTCCCTTTCCAGGGTGTCGTCCCAGCTGGCAGCAGGTGAGTGAACTGGGTGAACTTGGAGGCTCTGGCTGCAGTTGGAGCTGGTATTTCAATCCTTCCCAGGGGGAATTCCCTGATTTTGGGTTCCTGACTCCCATGTCTCTGCAGCCTGGAGAGCTGGATGTTCCTCAAGCCCGAGCCTGGCTTTTCTGAGCTGGAGAAGAAGCTGAAGAGCTTTTCCCAGAAGAGTGCAGTGCTCAAGGAAGTGCTGCTGGAATTCAAGGGTGAGCCTGACAGGAGCCATCCTGGCAGAGAACACTGCTTTCCAGCCAGGATCCCACATGGAAGTCCAGGAAAATCAGGGCTGGGATAGAGCTGGGCTCTTGTGTCCTTCCTGGGCTGGTTGGGAGAGCTTGGGTTGTTGGAAGCATTGGGTCATCCCAGGGTAAAGGTGGAAAATTGGTGATTTCCCTGGGATTTGAGTGTGGAAGTATAGAGTAGGAATCATTCCCATGGCTTGGGCAGTTCTGGGGGCTCCAAGGGCTCAATTCCTTCCTTGTCTTCCCACAGAAAACCTGCGCTTTGAGCTGGAGAACGACACAGGTGAGGCCATAGGGATTGGGATACAGCCTCCCTTTTCCAGGGGTGGGCATGGAATTGGCTGGGATTTGGGACTGTGACTTCCCTTTTCCAAGAGATAATGCGGGAATTTGCTGGGATTGGGGATTATGGGGCCTCTAAGCTCTTTTCAAAGAGTTAAGGTTGGAATTGCTGGGCTTGGGTTCTCTGTGGGCTCTTCAAGATGCAGCAGGTGGCTCACCTGGGGTCCTTCCCCTCTGGTTTGGGACACAGACAATGGATCAATCCCCACACAGGCAGGATAATGATCCCAGAGATAACTCACTTGTGTTGCCCCAGTGAGTCTGGGACACAAACCATGGGTTGGTCTCCTCAAAGGTAGGACAGCCACCCCACAGGTGACTCACCTGTGTTGTCCCTGTTGGGTTTGGGACACAAACCATGCCTCAATCCCACCGCGACTCCACAAGCGACTCCCCTCTGCCCTCCCTGGTGGGTTTGGGACACAAACCATGCCTCAATCCCACCACGACTCCACAGGTGTCTCCCCTCTGCCCTTCCTGGTGGGTTTGGGACACAGCCACCAGTCCACCCTGCCAATCTCACAGGTAACCCCTCCCCTTTTACCCCTCCAGGTGAGCTCTCCCTCGACCCCGACACTGCCAACCCCTACCTGGTGCTGTCGGAGGACAAGCGGAGCGTGCGGCTCCGCGGGGCCCCCCAGGAGCTGCCGGCTCATCCCAAACGCTTCGACTACGCCTTCTGCGTCCTGGCCTCCGAGGGCTTCTCCGCCGGCCGCCACTACTGGGAAGTGGAGGTGGGAGACGGGGAGAGCTGGGTGCTGGGCGCCGCCCGCGAGTCCGTGCGCCGCAAGGAGAAGGTCGACTTCGCCCCCGAGGAGGGGATTTGGGCAGTGGGGCTCAACTGGAAGGGCAAAAATTGGGATCAGTACCAGGCGTTCACCTCTCCCGAGACGCCGCTGTCCCTTTGCGAGCGGCCACGCAAGATCGGGGTGTACCTGGACTATGAGGGCGGGTGGGTGGCGTTTTACAACGCTGACAACATGGCTCCCATCTTCACCTTCACCGCCGCCTTCTCCGAGAGGATCTTCCCGTTTTTCTGGCTCTTCTATGTGGGCTCCTCGCTGTCCCTCTGCAACTGAGCCCACCCCATGCACTGGTGTTGTCCCCTCTCCCCTGCCATCCTTAGGTTTTCCTTTGCTTCCAAGCAAAACACCCCAAATCCTGCCCTTGGCCATTCAGGGGGGATTTTTTTCCCTGTTACAGTTCAAGATTTAGAGTCTTTCTACCCTCAAAATCTTCCTCGGGGGTGTTGGTTGGTTAGTGAGGGGGTGCTACTCCTCCTACCTCCTCCCTGTTGCTGGTTAAACACCCCTGTAGTTAATTTTGTGTTTTTCTTTGGAGTTGAAGCCCCATGGAACAGGGAGAGGCTGATCTCATCCTACTTTGAATACCAGCCAAAGCTTTGTGTCCCCCCTTCCCCCTAAAATGCAGAGAGGAGTGTCACCCTGTCCCCCCCTGGACACCATTGCTTTGCAAGTCATCTTTACCCATATCCCATCCCATCTCCCTGGGGAAAGGGACGAGCCCGTCCTGCTGTCACTGACCCCCCCATCTCCTCTATTGCTCCCCCATTTCTCTCCCCACTCCCTCCATTTTCTCCCCTCCTTGTGCCGCCGTCTCCCCCATTGCCCCTCATTTCCCTCTTCATCCCCCTATCTCCCCCTAAATTCTGAACCCCAGGAGCGCTGGAATCCCAGCAAGGGGATGTGGATATTTGGGGTGACCCCAAACCCGCCACGGGGGTTTAGGGGGGGTCTGTGTTCCAGGTGTGATCTTGCGCTTGCCCGCTCCCCTTGTGCCCTCCCCTCTGCTGCTGTTCGTGTCCTTTGCCCTGTTAGTGGGGAAATAAAAGTTGCTGTGCAAAAAACCCTAAAACCCGTTAACTGGAGGGGTTTTGATGCTGGGGAAGGAGGAAAAGCTGCTCCTGCTCAGGAGGGAGAGACAGAGACATGTCCTTGTCCCCAGCCTGCTGGGGGTAGAGCACCGAGGGGTTTTGGGGGCACTTCCAGTTCACTAAATGGTCCCAACGTCGAGCTTCCAAGTATCTGTAAGCTCAAATTCTGGTTTAAATCCAAGTTTTAAATGAAAATTAAATAAAGTTTAAAGGAAAAGTTTGAAGCAGTGGGAGCTCCCAGCTTTGGGGCACAGCCCCACAGGGCACTCCCTCTCACCCCATTTTGGGGGCATAGCTCAACCGTCTGCTCCCACCCATCCCAGTTTGGGGACACAGACCCACTGGGAGCTCCCTCTCATCCCAGTTCTGGGTCCCAAATTCCTGAGTTTTTGGTGTCTCCACCTCCTCCCCAACCCCTTTTCCTGTGCCCAAACTACCCAAATCTCAGTTTACTTTTTTTCCATAAAAATCTGGGGCCAAATCTTACTTTTACCCAAAATAAGTCTTTATTGAGGATCCACCTATGGCAATACTGCTGGGCTCGAGGGGAAACTGGGATTTGGCAGGAAAACTGGGATTTGCCCCAGGGATTTGGCTGAAAACTTGGGGTTTTATCTGGGATTTGGCTGAAAAACTGGGATTTCCCCCAGGATTGGCAGAAAAAATGGGATTTTCCCCAGTTTTGCTTCTGCCGTGTATTTTTGGCACCTGGAGCCACTGCAGGGTCCAGCATCATCCCCGATTCTGCTCCAGTCCCCAAACGGGGGGACAAGCCCTCTAGGACCCCCCCTTGCCCATCCCCTGGCCTTGGGACGTGCCTGGATCGTGCCCAACATCCCCTTCCCCATACTCCAGTGGGGTCCTCCCTGCACCCCCCCCACTCCCCAGGACGTCCCCAAGCAGCTCCAGAGGTTCCATGGGCCCAGGGGCCTGCGGATGCTGGGGGATCCCCTCGGGCTGGGGGGGTCCCCCGAGCCCCCCGGGGTGGCTCTTGCTCTTGTGGGCGGTGACGTTGTCCCGCTTCTCGAACCTCTTCCCGCAGACATCGCACGGGAATTGGTAGAAGGAGTCGGCGTCGTGTTTCCTCATGTGCCAGTTCAGAGAAGCTTTTTGACGGCAGGTGAAGCCGCAGATCTCACACCTGGGGGAGTAAAAACCCCCCAGGGATGAGGCACAGGGAGAACGGGCCCTGCCGTGCTCAGGGCTGGAGTGTGCAGTGGATTGAAGCTCCAGTGCCTTTCTGGCGTGAATGTCTGGGACAGGAGTCTTTGGTTCTGTCCCAGCTCATTAACCTGCACCTGCTTAAACACTGCCCTGGAGCTGCTGGATCTGGCCAGCTCCAAGAGCAGAAACCCCAGGAGAAATCCCAGCCTGGCTTTTGGCTGGATGCTGTGTGCTGAGGAGCTGATTTTGGGTTGAAAAGGGTGGGAAGAGGCTCCGAGGCTGAGCAGAGCTGCAGGGTTGGGACTGGGATTTACTGGAAGGGCAAGGATGGGGCTACTGGCAAGTCAGAAATGGGACTGGGACTTACTGGAGTGGCTTCTCCCCGGTGTGGATCCGTCGGTGGATGATCAAATTGCTGCTGGTGCGGAAGGAGCGTGCACAGAACTCACAGATGTAATCCCGCTTGTCTGGGAGCAAAAGAAAAGGGATCAGGCTGATCCAGCCTGGAAAAACCATCAGGGCCCTTAGGGAGCAGGGAGAGTTCCTAGCATGGGAATGGAGATGATAAAGGAGAGATTCAGAGAGCAAAGGGCAACAGTGATGGCCCCCAGGGATGGGAATTTGGGAATGAGCGGCTGTGGCCCAGTGGGGAACAGGGTACAGGAGCAGGTGTGATCCATAAGGGAGGTGTGATCCATAAGGGAGGTGTGACCCTTATGGAAGGAGGTGTGACCCCTGTGAGAGGAGCCATGATCCATACAGGGGAGTTGTAACTCGCACACGAGGATGTCCAGGGAGGTGTAATCCATAGGGGAGGAGGTGTGACTCCCATGGAAATGCCCCACTCACCACTGTGCAGCTTCTCGTGTTCCTTCAGATGCTTCTTGAAGTTGAAGGATTTCCCACAGGTGGGCTCAGAGCAGGTGAACGTTTTCTGGTGCACATGCTGGTACTTCTGGTGGTGCTGCCAGGGAAAAAAAAAACCTATCAGCTCCCAATTCCAGCTCCAGGACACCCCACCCAGGCTTCCCAGCTCTCCAGGGAGCACTGGCCTTTCCAGGCACTCACGTTCAGGTACTGGCGGTTGGAGAAGATTTTGCCACAGCCTTCAAAGTCGCACAGGAGGATCTCACGCTTTGCTGCCTTCCTGACAGAGAAAATACGGGAAAAATCATTGGCAGGAAGGAGGAGGAGGAGGGTTGGAAAAGTTCTGGAATATGGTTCTGCCTCCTACTCCTTCCTCCTAATCCACCTTCCCTTTCTCCCACTCCTGAAATCTAAAATGAAGCAAAGAAACTCTTAGAGAGCCTCCTGCCTGTCCCTCACAGAAGAGCTGAGCTCTTCCTCCTCCTCTTCCTGGGAATGCCTGGAAGCTTGCTTCCCTGCTCCCTTCCCTCCCTTCTCCCAGGTACCTGATCCTCTTGGGGCCGATCTGAGCCACGTCCTTGTCACCTGCCCGTGGTTGCCGCCGGCAGCTGCAATAGGAAAGAGCCATTTTGAGCCAGGCCCTGGTGTTCCCTTGCTGTCCCCAAGCCCAGAGCCAAGACTCCTGAGGAAATCCCACATTAAATCATCCTCAGGACCAGCGTTTCTCCCATTTCCACCCCACAGGAGCAGGACACGCTGGAACAAACACATCGTTCAGGCATTAAAGTAAGAGTAAATTCTTTATTGCTTGTTACAAAACCCTTTTCACATGGTTTGGACGCGTCCCAGGACACTGAAATTGGCTCCCAGCCTGGTTTGATCTATAATTCATCCATAGCTCCCTGGAAACAGCAACTATTCCTGGCTGTCGCCCTGGAATTAAGGAAAGATCCATTAAAAGTGGATTAAAGTGGGGCTTGGGGAAGAGAAATAACAGGATGGTGAGATGCCAGTGCTCAAAAGCATGGATGGGGCCTGGGGTTTGTCCCAAATCTCTTTAAAACAGTTTTTATCAGCTCAGGGTGGCCTCACCTGGGAAAGGGAGAAGAGGAGGAACCCCTTGACATCTGGAAGGTCCTGCTTTGCTCACAAGCCAGGATTTTATCTCCCATTTTCGACTTGCTGTGACGAAAGAGGGGGGGAAATGAACCAAAATACTAAAAATACAATCTTTGTCAACAAACTCAGCCCAAAAAGGGCTGACCTGAAGCTCAGGCTTGGCTTTGGGGATGGGGTGGAGAGCTACAGGTCCCCATTGGTGCCTCAGAAAAGCCAACAGCCTGCAGGTGTTAACTTCAGACATAGTTGGAAGGCTAGACTATGGGATTTGGGATGGAAATCAGAACACCAGAACAAACCCCACATTTAATTCACTTTTGGCCCCAAAAAGACCAGCCCAGATTAAACACAGACTCTTCTACCCTGACATTGGATTTGGGAGCCTGGGATCTGCACGACCAGCGATGGCAGGGAGAGGGGGAAGAGCAAATTCCAGCATTACCTTCACTGGGATTGGGTCTCCAGGAAGGGTGGTCCCTCTTCCAGCTGCATCCGAGGTGGTTCTGGAGCTGCTGGGAGAGGGGAGGGCATTCAGCATCCAAAGGAGCCACTCAAAGGGATCAATCAAAGCTGAAAGGGAGCAGCACAACACTCACCTGGGAAAAGGTTTGGGATGGGAATGGCGCTGAGCCCATCCTTCAGGGGACAGACGGAGGAGTTATGGATGATTCCAGGGAAAAGGGGGTTTTACCCCCTTATTGTATCACAAGAGTAAGAAAATCCATCCAGGTGAGGTGTCTAGGTGTGTTGGATCTGAGGCTGTGCATGGTCCAAGCCCCAACCCAACATCCCTTTAACACTTGTGCAAAGCCCCAGTGAAGCCCTGAGGGCTGATATGAGTGTTTTTTGCACAAAACATTGAATTTTGTGAGCCTGGAAAGGAGAGCTGGAAACCTCTAACACTCCAAAAGCTGTTGGAGAAGCCACAGATCCATCGGTGGAGGAGATTGTGGTGGGACTGACAGATTTTGGGCTGTTCCACCTCCAGTCTGGCAGAGGCTTCAATGCCCACCACAGGTCAGGTTCAAGGGGTCTTCATCCCCCTCCATGGCAGCTCCAGCATTGGCTGCCTTTCCTTGTTCCCTGACCACCCTGGACTGTCCCCTTGAGGGACAGGGTGGGTGACATGAGGCTCGTGAAGGCCCTGCAGTGATGTTTGTGAGCCAGACCTCACTTTACTCTCATTCAACACCCAACACGACCAAGGAACACAGCTCTGCCCTGCAGTCAGCAATTAACCCCCACCTTGGGGACACACAGCTCTTGTCCCACAGTCAGTAATGTCACCAGGAGCACTGACCCCCACCGGAGACACAGCTCTTGCCCCATGGCCAGCAGCATTGGACACTCCCAGGATGATGACTCTGACCCCCATCCCCTCACCCCTTCACTGCTGTGGCCACCACGACTCACCTGACCCGTCCACTCTTCTCCTCCAAGGGGCCAGAGCTGGGCAGGGGCGGCTGGAGCAGCAGCTGCTCCTCCTTGATTGGCTTCTTGTGGGCCTTGGGCTGGCCCTGGCATCGCTGTGGCTCGGAGTCGCTGTCAGGGGCACAGACCAGGCTGGGTGACAGGGGTTGGGTGGTTGGTGGGGTGAGATATGGGTTGGATGGGATAGGAGGTGAGTTAGTTGGACATGGTTAGATGTGACACAGGTTGGTCATGGAAGGATTTAGTTAGACATGGCAGGACATGGGTTGGATGTGGCTGACATGGCAAAGAACCCTCCACCAGGTGAGACACAATGAAAATGCCTCTCCAAAATTCTGTGCCCTTTAATCCTAGAAACAACTTCCTTTAGCACTGCACAGATACTATTTCCACCTCCTCCCTGCTCTGCCAGGGCAGCTGTAGCAGCAGGACAAGCACATGGCAGAGGCCTGAAACCCTTCCAATGCAATACTGGTCTGGACTGGGACGGTGTCAGCGGGCACCATGGAGTGGCTCCCACGTGATCTGCAGGCTCCCACCTGTCCAGGGATGGGTGGTAGTTCTCATCACGCAGGTCATCAGTGTAGGCCAGGTCATCACCCTCAGCAAAGTCCTCATCCTCCTCTTCCTCTCGGGGCTCAACCCCTGGCCCTACATCGTCCTCTGGGATGGTGCTGCTGAACAATGACCTGGCTCAACTCTGCCGTGATGGCTCAGCCACAGACAGTCACACCGGCCAGCGCTGGGGTCCCAGGGATGGGTCAGACAGGGCCACATGCAGCTGTTGGACTCACCAGGGGATGCTTGTGGGTGCCACCACTCACCTCTCACCAGCTGCTGCCACAGGCCCCGGTTCCAGAGGCACCTGGGAGGCTGGAAGGGGACAGGTGGATGGTGAGGAAGGACTAGGAGAGGTGAGGAGGATGAGGGTGTTGGAAAGGTCTGTGGGGTTGGGGCAGCATCTGATTCTAGTGGGACGGTGGTAGAACTACCCTAGAACTGGGAGAGGGGCTGAAGGTGGGGAATCAGGGGGAGTTGAGGGTGGAAAGGTGACCTGGAGGAGCTCACCTGTGCCACCACTGTCGCCACCATCTCCCAGCTCCTCACCCCGATCCCCATCACCACGGAGTGACCGGGCTGTTCCCTCCGCTCCGGCCTCATTGGAGCCCAGCGTGGCCTTACGGAGCAAACGGCGGCGCCCAGCGCCCAGGGAGGGGCTGCATCCCTGGGCCGCTTTCGGGGAGTCTTGGGAGGGGCTGTTGGGAGCCCCAGAGCCACCCCAGGAGAAGCGGTGCCCAGCCACACACTCCCAGACCAGCGGGGCTGCGCTGCCTGGTGCTGGCAGCTGGATGTCAGGCACGAAGCCACACTCCTGGCCGTGGCCGTGGGACAGCACTACCAGGCGCTGCAGTGCAGCTGGCTGAAGCCGCTCTAGCTCTCCTGAGAAAACAAAGAAATCTGTGAAAAACAGCTCCACAAAACAGCATTTTGGGGGAGTGGGACACTTGCAAGGTCCCCTCCACCTTCCTTAGGCTCTTAGGGTTCTCCTTGTTAAGAGCAACCCTTGCACAGCTTCCCAAAAAAGAGTTGGGGATGCTGAAAATGGAATACAGGGAGGATTTGCCTGGTGCTCAGGGAGATGAGCAAACCCAAGAGCAGCTCCAGGTGCTTCTCCAGCACCCAAACCAAGAGGAATCCTCCCTCTCCCACCATGAACTTCTTATGTACCCAAACACAGAACTGGGAGGGAAGCACCTACCTTGGCTCCAGGTGCAGCCAGGAGAGCTATACCTGCATAGGAAGACAGAGGTGAGCAAGCAGAAACCTGTATTTTCCCCATGAGAGGTGGGATTTAATGGGTTTTGAGCCCCCCCAGTGACCTGTCAAGGAGGAACTGGGCCAGCTGTGAGTGCAGGGCGAATCCGAGCTGCTCCTTGAGGCGGCACCAGCGCTCCAGGTGCCCCCCGATGCGGATGCGGCACTTGCTGCGCCGCGCGTCCAATTCCCGGCGCTTCTGGCGCCGGACGCACTCCGGGGCCTGCGGACGAACCCCGCGGGCCGAGTCTGCAGGGAAGGGCTGGGGGCACGCAGGTGGATCAGGGGATACAGGGGTCAGGTGGGGAATTTGGGGTATCGTGGCTCCGTAGCAGAGCGTGGGGGCGACACAACATGGGAAAGGGGACCGTGTTGCACGGGTAGGCAGTGCTGGGGGCTCCTGGAGGAGATGAGGGGACACGAGAAAGTGCTGGGGGAGTGACAGGGGACATGGTGAGGGGGACACAGGGGCGGCGCGACACCGTGGGGGGCATCGGAAGGGGGCTGGGTGAGGAATT
>VWYN01020337.1:139189-184785 GCA_013400075.1 Hippolais icterina | reverse complement strand
CCGCGGGCCGGGCATGGGCGGCGCGGCGGCGGCGGGCGGGCGCTGAGGGCCGGGGCAGCAGCATGGAGGCCATCTGGCTCTACCAGTTCCGCCTCATCGTCATCGGCGACTCCACCGTGGGCAAGTCCTGCCTCATCCGCCGCTTCACCGAGGGGCGCTTCGCCCAGATCTCCGACCCCACCGTGGGCGTGGATTTCTTCTCCAGGCTGGTGGAGATCGAGCCTGGCAAGAGGATCAAGCTGCAGATCTGGGACACGGCAGGGCAGGAGCGGTTCCGGTGAGACCCGGGGGGCTGCGGGCCGGGCGCGGGGGGTGAGGCCGGGTGAGGCGTGTGGAAATGAGACAAAGAGGAGCCAAATTGGCACCTCGTGTGCTTCTCCCCATCCCTGGGATCCGTGCCCAGCCCGCATGGCCGCGTACAGGTGTGCGGGGTGTGCAGGTGTGGGTGCGGAGGGGCGGCCCCGCTGCCCTGCGGAGGGTGCGAGGCCCGGGGCCGCGTTCCAGCAGCCCGGAGGTGCCCGAGCATCGGCGGGTGCAGCTGGCAGGGAAAGCGCCTGCTTCCCCGCCGTGCGGAGGCAGGGACCAGGATGTTTCACAGCCGAACGCTTAGACTGAGGCTGGCGGAATGCGGTGGAATTTGTGTTTCGGTGCTCTGCTGCGACTGCAGAGCTCGGCTCTCCGTAGGACAGAGAAAGGTCGGGACAAGCCCTTGGCTGTGGCTGTGCAGGGATGACAGGTGCGTTCTGGAGAGTGCCACGCCGAGCGCCGCATGGGCACAGACAATTCGGGAGCTTAGGCAACAGTAACCAAGTCACGATGGAGTAAAATAAAGGCAGCGTGTGGGACCGTGCCAAGTTTCCCACAGCGCTGTGTGGGAAAATCAGCATCCCTGGTTGGAGCAGGCTCGGCCCCAGCCAAGAGGGGCTCAGCCCTGCTGCTCAGACAGCTCTCATTTTGTAGGGGTGTGAGTGCACCCGCAGCTTCTGGCCTCCTGCTTGCATGAATTTTTCACGTGTCTTTAACCCTCTCCTGCTCTTCCATCCTGCTCCCTCTGGGATCACTTCCTGTGTGTTCCACATCCCTGTGCAGCATCGCAGAGCTGCTCCTTCTGTGCGGTAATGAGTGGCCTGAGGGATGTTTTGGTTTCATTCAGCAGATGAAAACTCCCCTACCCCCACCCCTCTCACCACCTTCTCTGGCTCTGTGGCACTGTGTCTGGCCCAGCATGTGCAGTGGTTGGTCCTTACCCTCTGACAGGTTTTTCCTCTGCTGCCTCCAAGCCTTGCAGGCGAGGAGCTGGCGCTTTATTCTGCTGAGAGAGGAGGTGCTTTAGCTTGCAGTTGCATCAGCTTCCAGCTTTGGACCAACCCAAGAGGTCTGTAGGAAGCACACCTGAGTTCCTGTGAAGAGAGGAGCTGTCTGATGGCTTCAATTTCCTTCCTTTCACACACGAGGAAGTTGGGGGCCCTGGAGGCTGCTTCCCCCGGTGCTGGGGGCTGCCCCAGCATGACGAGCTGGTGACCTTCAGCACAAGGGCAGCTGCACTGCTGCGGTGGGCAGCAGCCTGCACAGGCAGAGGAGTGCAAGTGGCAGGGATGGTCAGTGACATTAAAAAAAAAAAAAATTGTGCATCTTTGAAATGCCCTTGCCAAAGCGCAGACTTGGATTCCCAATGGGAAAAGCTGGAGCAAACCCAGGGGCCTTTATGGTGCACTCTGAAATGGGAAAAAAAAGAAAAAAATAAGGTAAAATCTTGTGTTTATCCCTTTCAAATTATTCTTACCCCTGTGACAGATTGTGCACCATGAAGACAACTCTTGGGCTCCTCCTACAAGGGCCAGAGACAAGAATTAGCTGTTACTGGAATAAGCCAAAACCCCTTGGACTTGTCATAGGCAAGAAGCACAACGGAGCAGGTGCTCTCCAGAAACCTGAAACTATTTTTTTGTCATTTGTCAAGCACAGGGAATTTCTTAAGAGGGAAATCTATAAGAATGAGCTGCCCTTTTTCAGATTTGAGCATTTCCAGTCTGCTTTGCATAGTTTCACAGCTGCCCCACGAGGACAAAACCACTGTAGTTATTTTGAAAACACCTTGGCATTCTCTGAGCAGCAGCTGTGTTACAATTTTGCTCTTCCTGACCCCCTGTTGTGAGCTCTTTCACTCTCCATAAATTAGTAGCGATTTCTGTGCAGTCAAGGCTTAAATTACAGTTAAACATGTGCCACTCTTATTTTTCCAGACCAGCCCCCAAACGTGCTGCCTGGGGCAGTGTTGAGGCCGCTTTGGAGCTCTGTGGAAGAGCAGGGTCCAATTCTTCCTGGATCCAGCAGGTTTTGCCCATCTCTCGTTGCTCAGCTACTGCTGTTTCCTTGTCTGAAACGTGATGTTGTGTAATGCCAGCAAAAGGAAAAGCTTGTACAGCCCTCACTGCCTGGAGCTGTGTCCCACCACCTACAGAAGAGCTGTTTCCTTCCAGCCAGCAGCTCTCCCTTGGCTGGGAGGGAAATAAATAAACAGGCATGGACACTGTGGGTGCAGGAGTCCCCAGCATGGGGACAGAGCAGGGGACAGTTCCCAGACAGAGGCAGTGTCTGTATCTTAAAACTTGGCCAAAGGAGGTGCAAGTCCCTGTAGTGCTCTGCATCAGTGTGTGAGTGGGGCAGGAGGAGGGAAGGGGGAAATCTCAAGGGAATTGAGGAGATGGCTCTGCATCAATGGGTGAGGGTGGCAGGAGGGGAGGTGGAAATCGCAAGGGAATTGAGGAGATGGCTCTGCATCAATGGGTGAGGGTGGCAGGAGGGGAGGTGGAAATCGCAAGGGAATTGAGGAGATGGCTCTGCATCAATGGGTGAGGGTGGCAGGAGGGGAGGTGGAAATCGCAAGGGAATTGAGGAGATGGCTCTGCATCAATGGGTGAGGGTGGCAGGAGGGGAGGTGGAAATCGCAAGGGAATTGAGGAGATGGCTCTGCATCAATGGGTGAGGGTGGCAGGAGGGGAGGTGGAAATCGCAAGGGAATTGAGGAGATGGCTCTGCATCAATGTGTGAGGGTGGCAGGAGGGGAGGTGGAAATCTCAAGGGAATTGAGGAGATGGCTCTGCATCAGTGTGTGAGTGGGGCAGGAGGGAAGGTGGAAATCTCAAGGGAATTGGGGAGATGGCTCTGCAGCAGTGTGTGTGTGGGGCAGGAGGAGGGAGGAAGGGTGAAATCTCAAGGGAATTGAGGAGATGGCTCTGCATCAGTGTGTGAGTGTGGCAGGAGGGAAGTTAGAAATCTCAGAAGGGCACTGGGGAGGGACATGCAGCATGAAGGCAATATGCTTTGCCTCCTGCAGATGGGTGAGGAAACCAGTTGTGGGAAAGGCTTTAAGGAGAGGCACTGAGACCTTCACCTAATTTTACCTTGAAGCAGCATTCAGCTTAGATCCCATCATGTCTTTCAGAAGTACCTGAGGCTTTGTTCTTGCTGGCAGGAGGAGCCAGGGCTGATGGCACGGAACACAAGGGAGAAGCAGAAATGTCTGTGACAGCGTGGGGGTGAATTCAGAGTGCCAATATCTGTTTGCAGCTGGCCAGATAGCAAAAGGCAGATCTAATTCCCTCAGTGCCAAATGTGCAGAGTGACTATTGTCCCTAAGCCAAACAGTTGGAGAGGAGGAATTATCCAAACGCAGCCAACTATGATTTTTTCCCTGCTTCTGGCTTTCTTCAGTTTTGTCTGTGAATTTTCACCCATCACTGTGTGTTTGTTGATAAAACAATCACTGAAAACTCTAGTTCATCCTTTCTTGGGGCAATTTTGACAGATACACACACTACAGGACCAGACAGCAGCTAACAACAGTCTTGCATAGCCAAGAAAAGACTTGTCCTAAGGTAAAAATGCAGCAGTGCTTATATTACTCCAGCAGGAAAAGTTCGGGCCTGAGTGTGAATTCCCCCAGGGGCTGAAATCAATTATTGCTTCTGGATTTAGAGCGAATCCATGACTTGCAGAAACACCAATGTTCATCAGCTTCTTGGTTTTCCCTTGTGTGGCAGTCACTGAGCTGTAGCTCTGCTCAGCCTCATGGTTTCAGCTCTGCTTCATTGCTGATTTCCTGTGCTGCTTCTGGCTGCCTGGGGCTGGCCTGGCTCTGCAGAGCTGTGGGAGATGTACTCCATTCTCCAGCCTGCACTTCTGGGGGCTTTTTGGTGCCTATTTAATGTTGTCAGTATGTGGCAGGAACATGACCAGTGTTAGTGTTGATTCTCCTTGCAAGCTCTTGTATCATTTTGCTGTTTCTAGGGAGGTTGGATGGGCTGCTCCTGTCAGTGCCACCATCAGTAACAGTGTCCTGTCACTGCAATGTCACTTTAATGCACTTGTGTAGTGGGAGAAGCTGTAGGGATGGGTGGATATCCCTATCCCAGGGCCTTGGGAGCTACAACCCCATGGTCACCAGAACTCTGACCTCTGCTTTTATGTGGCTCTCAGAGAGCAGGTGCTTGGTTTCCATTGAATCCTTTGATTTGTCACAGTGCTTCTAAACCAGTGGGTTAGATGAGGTGTCCAGAGAGCTGATATGCTGTGAGGTGGGACTCCACAGCCAGGGACATACAGAAATCCATGAGAAAAAAAGGTGATGGTGGGGATTTTGAAGAGAGCCATGATAAATCAGTGGGCACTTCCTAAGTGTGAAATCTTCAGGCCAAAATAAGTTTTCCTTTTAAATGATGAGGTCTACAGAGCACAAGCTAGAAGTCCTGAGACATTGCCTGAATGGTCTTCTCTTGTATTCTGCAGGGTGGTGGGAATGCTGCTTTTTTAAACCAGACAGCTGTAACTTAACCCCGCTGTGGCTCCTTGCCTTGCAGGTCCATCACCAGAGCCTACTACAGGAACTCGGTGGGAGGCCTGCTCCTGTTTGACATTACCAACCGCAGGTCCTTCCAGAACGTCCACGAGTGGCTGGAGGAGACCAAGGTGCACGTGCAGCCCTACCAGATCGTGTTTGTGCTGGTGGGTCACAAGTGTGACCTGGACACGCAGCGCCAGGTGACGCGGCACGAGGCCGAGAAGCTGGCGGCCGCCTACGGCATGAGGTACATCGAGACCTCGGCCCGCGACGCCATCAACGTGGAGAAGGCCTTCACCGACCTGACTCGTGACATCTACGAGCTGGTGAAAAGGGGGGACATTTCAATCCAGGAGGGATGGGAAGGGGTAAAGAGCGGGTTTGTCCCAAACGTAGTGCACTCCTCAGAAGAAGTGGTGAAGTCAGATAGACGGTGCTTGTGCTGAGCTCCTCTAGAGAGGCGAGTGGTGATGAACTCTACTAACCAAACGTACTTTACTAAGTGAACTCGGTGTGACAGGAGGGAGAGCAACGCTCCCGTTGTGAACGGCCTCCCACGTTGTTTTGGACACCAGGACAGACCCTGGAAAGAAATGTTCTGTTCCAAATAACCTTTCAGAACTGGGGGCTACAAACCCGAAGGAGAGCGAGTGAGGGTGCGTGTGGATGTTGTGAGGAGACAGGAAGCAGAAATGAGGGGCTGCACAACACAGGAGAGAGTATACAGAGCTGAACGGGCTGGTACATGCCAGGGCACTGTACATGTTCTCTTTTAGGTAAACCCACAGCTCCCTGCTGGCTTCTGGAGCCACGGGATGGATACTCAGTGGTGTGACAAGCAGGCAGGCAGAGAGAAAGCAGGAGGACATCTTGGTTTGTGTCGCTGTTTCTTTCCAGGGAGGTCTAAAGGCAGCACAGGTACCATTTCCTCATAAGTTCAGCTCCACAGGAGAAGTTTACTGACATGGTATGCACACTTCTGAGTTTTCTTTCTTATGTTCCTGAACCTAGTTTGATAGCAAAGAATATTTTGTGGGATTTAAAGAGGAAAACAGTAGTTACTTGATTGGTAATTAATATTTAAATTATTCCTCCCTTAGCAGTGTTTTTCTTGCTGTGCTGAACCAAGACTCTTAAGTGGCAACTCTTGCTGCAAGTAGGGATTATTCAATGCAATTTTTACTGATTTACTGCCTGGGTGAGTACCTTGAAAGTACCCCAAGTTTCAGGGCTTTCCAGCAGAATTAAGTGATCAAGAGCATGAAGGGAGAACCATGTCCTCAGGTGTTATGTGTTACGACTGGGGTGTTGCAGCCAGGTGGGACAAATCATTTCTGTCTCAGTAACAGCACTGTGATGACCTTACCAGCCAGGTCACAAGGAGGAATGGAAAGGAGGAGGGAAAAAAGAAACCCTACAAAATAAAAAACTTGAAAAGCTTAACTCAGGTGCATCAGACATCCTAAAAGGTGAGATTTGCTGTTAAAGAAGTTAAATAGCATTGAAAGCAACAGCTTCCATTGGTGCTTTCTGCTGTTAAGGTGTCATTTTTTGTCTTGGCCTCTGTGGAAGAGATCTGGCACTGGGAAGGTGGAACACACAGCAGGAGTGTCTGAGCAGGTGGAAAGGAAAGCCTCAAGACACACTCAAGAGTAAAATTTGTTTTCCTCCATGTTTTAGTTCGACAAAAGAGGATCCATCTCAGGTTGGCCATCATGGGATGGCAGCCATGTCACAAAAGCTGTGTGTAAGTGGATGTTTTCTGGGAATTCACCACTTAAAAGCTTTGCTTCTGCCAAATTTTAACCCAAGCTTTTGAAGTGCGGTGGGGTGACTGCAAATTAGGGAAGTTCAGCCTATTGAAAGCGAACAAACAAAACTATAGTGACTTTTTAACTTGTGTGTGAAAGCTTTATACACCAAACTGCAGTGGGCAGGAGGGGAGATTAGGTAAAAGCCACAGGAAGCATCTAGTGTTTATTTTAGGCCTCTGAGTAGAGAAAAAGGAAATATTTGTTCCAGCTTTTTAATCTGCCCCGTCTACAGAAATCCAGGTCTTGATTGCTGTTGAGTTCAGGCTGTTTGTCCTTCTGAACCTGTTCTCACAGTTTGCAGCAGCACATGGGCAGGTCTGCATTAAGAAAAACTTGTGGTTTCCATATTGAAGCTGTAAAAAAACCCCCAAACCTGCAGCAAACCCGACCCAGGAACCCAAAGCCTGAACACTTTTGTTTTTTGTGTTCTAGAAACAGTTTCAGTTCCTGGGCTGTGCAGGGGAGCAGCAGCGCTGCACCTGCTGGGAGGGCACAGGGAGCAAATGCCAGGAGCAGGGGTGGCAGTGGCCTGGCACTTCTTGGTGAGTTTGTCACTGCTTGAGTAGGCTGTGAATTTATCCAACACCTCTGCTAAAGGCCAGGGAATGCCAGGCACTTGTGGCTGAGTTGAGTGCCCTGAAAATTAAAAAAAAGGAGAAAAGTATGCCCTTTACAAAATCTGTTTCTGGGTGCAGGAGGCACCCAGGACTGGGCAGACACCAGGGCAGGTTTGCTCAGGCCAGCTCAGCTGCATTTCACAAAGGCAGGGACAGACAGAACCAGAGGGTCACTCGCTGTTCCCTGGATGGAAACCCCACCAAGCTGCTTCAGCTTTTCAGGGGCCAGCTGGACACTGGGGGTGTCTGGCTGAGGACAGCAGCAGCCCCAAGGGCAGAGCCAGCAGTTGGATCAGACATTTTAGCAATAGTCAAATTCTATAATTCTGTAATTCCCTGTGTGAGAGCCTGGCCAGAGAGGAAAGATCACTTTTCACGAGACAAACAATATTTTATTTAATGGGTTTTGGACATTCCCCTTTACTGCTCCCAGGGAGAAATTCCAGAGTGAATCTTCAATTTAAATACAGAAGTGTTGTAATTCTAAAGAGGAACAGTACAGAAGAAAATGTACAGAAGAAAATGTACACGGTCTTAACTACTTAGAGTTAATAAATTGTTATATTAAATGATAGAGAAATCATTATCTACATCTTTTTCTAATTCCTTGCATTTTCTAGACAGCTTATTAAAATATAGGAAATGTAGATTCATCTGTACAAAATTTGGAATGTTTTTTCTAAGATGAAGAACTTATTGGATATGCTAAGAATTCTTTTCTAACAACTGGTTTTAATGCTTTGACTTAAGAGGGACTTTGAAAAATCAGAAGGTGATACCTCTCACAGGCTAAAGGTCAGGAGCTCTTATACTCTAGGACAAAAAGAGAAAAAAAAAAGCAAAAGCTAACTTTCTGTGGTCTCTACCACGTGTTAAAAACAATCTGCATGTTAGACTGAACTTGCTCAGAACCTCCAGAATAAAAGCGTACTTTACACTGTCCTCGCTTTGTTATGCACTGTAACGAAATGTGAAAATAATGCTGTATTTAGCTGTCTGTATGTGACTGAAAATATGCTTGTATTTAGCAAAATGGTTACTACGTGATAATGTGAAATTCAAAACTTGTAAAGAAACTTTGGTTTTTTGTTGGTTTTTTTTTTTTTTTCTTTTTCCCCCTGCCCATTCTGAGTGTGTTCCTTGCTCTGCCTTCCAGCCAGGGCTGGATCCACCATTCCCAGGCACTGCCTCACAGCCACTGGACACCATTCCCTGCAGGTTCACTCTGCAGAACCTGTCCTCTGCCTTGCTGAGAAAAACCTGACCAACTGCTCTGAGACAAAACCTCCCCCTGCTCCCTGCATTTGCACTGAGACAAAACCTCCCCCTGCTCCCTGCATTGCAGCCCCCACAGCCTTGGCCCCTCCAGGTCTGCTGGCACAGCAGCAAAGGGCAGAGCAGGGATCAGTCACTGAGCTCACCTGTGAGCTCTGGGGGTTTTTATTTACCTCTGATCAAACACACAAATGCCAAACCTGAGTTATGATGGGCACAGCCTCCAGGACGAAGCCACCCTTGAACACCGCAGCCATTTGGGCTCCAAGGCTGTCACCCTGGCCCCTCTGACACAGCAGCAGCAGCAGCAGCAGCAGCAGCAGCAGGAGGTTCCTGGCAGGGGCACAGGCCTTGATTTTGCTCGGTTCTGCTTTTGCTGTGCAAAAATGCTTAACTGGTAGTTTCATTTCGCACAACAAAGGCAGGCAATAGCTGCCCTAGGCCCAGCCAGGGGTGTGGGGGGAGCACAGCCTGCTGGCATCGCATTAATCCAAACTGAAGGAAAAACGGTGAGAGAAATCAGGCTGTGTTTGCAGCTGCCTTTCATCACTGCTAATGCTAGAACAGGAAAAAGGAAAGCAGCAGCCTGACCAGCAGCACATCCTGCTGCTGTAGCAGATACCTGTTTGAGAACAGGGCAGAGCTCCCCGTTCCTCTGCTGCAGCCACAGACAGGGAACAAACAGCCTGGGGAAGGAAGAGATGAGCNGTTTGAGAACAGGGCAGAGCTCCTCGTTCCTCTGCTGCAGCCACACTGAAACATTCCCTGGGGAAGGAAGAGAGGAGCCCAGGCCCTTAGTGGTGACCAGTGCCAAATTTACCTCTCTCTGCCCTTCCCTGCTGCTCCCTTTTGGACAGGCACAGTGCTGGTCAATCGCTGCTCTCAGTCACCAATTCCCATCTGCTGACTCACACTCCCCCTTTCATTCAGCCACACTTTTCACGTCTGCTGCTTCCACAGAATTTTCAGTTAGGGGAGGGAAACATTACAGAAGATCACACATCACATTCATGACTTTTTCACAAAGAAAGATGCACAAAAACAGCTGTTTGCCACAACTGTTTAGTTTTACTATTTTAATATAATGAAATAAAAGTACAAAAAATTTACAGGTATATTGTTTCTTACATGAAGATTGAACAGTTAACATTTGCATTTATTTTGCAGTGAAACCTGTACTCTCAGTCACAGAATGTGATTATTAGCCACTGACATCACCACTGAGCATTTCATTTTAGAAAGGAACTGCAAAGGTAAGAGGCAACAATCTCGCAAGGCTTCGTAAGGACCAAAAACCACTCCAGCTGTGCCACCAGAGGCCACGTTCCAGTCAAGCATCCCCATCCCACACATCTGGGAGGCTGTTCAGACACTGGAACCGAACATCTGGGCCAAGGGGGTGGGAATGGGAGCCTCTCACAAGCTCTTGGGTCCTTGATCACTGCGTTTGAAA
This sequence comes from Hippolais icterina, assembly GCA_013400075.1. Lineage (NCBI taxonomy): Eukaryota > Metazoa > Chordata > Aves > Passeriformes > Sylviidae > Hippolais > Hippolais icterina. The sequence goes on along the minus strand of VWYN01020337.1, from coordinate 174,786 downwards.
ACAACCAACGTGTGCACACGTATGGAAAGCACGGGGTGAGACTGGCCTGACGTCCCCGGGCTGCTCACTCCCCTCCCTCTGCTCACACTGCTCACGTCAGGTGCTGAGAGCTCAGCAAAGGCAGGAATGCCTGAGCCTGGTGCTGCCAGGAACTGACTGAAACAAACCCCGAGATTCCACTTCTGGTTTTGTTGTTTCCTAGAACATCACAGCTGCACATCCCAGCCCCAGTCAAAGTTAATTCATCAGCTGTGCAGAGATGAAAAAGAAAAACCCTGCATTGCCTTAGCCTGTGAACGTGTCAGGCTCCATTTCATCCATGCCCCTCAGCTTTTCAGACAGGCTTTCAGGTAGAAATTTATTTATGATGGACTGGTCTGATCAAAATACTACATCCTTTGCTGGACTGTGTGGTGCCTTTTCAAATAATTCATTTCATGAAGCATGCATGAAACCAAATTTGGAGTTTACAAATAAATAAAATGGTGCTCACCATTAGGTTTTATATATTTTACCAGTTACTGAAATGCTGAAAGTAACTCAGTCCCGAATGAAGTTTGGGGGTGTTTAAATAAAAAATACTTGGAAATTGAAACCACATTTAAAATTGGAAAAACTATGCTTTGTTTTTGGAAGGGTCTTGCTTGTTTCTTCTCTTTACGTCCCAGTTATAAACTCTAGCCATATCTGGGGGTGTGGAATTAAGGAAACAGCTCATGATATCAGAAAAGAGATTTTTAAAAAAGGAGAAAATTAGTTGGCCACTTAGTGTAGAAACCATTTCATGAAAGGGATGACTTGGTGCAAAGCTTCAGCTCTCAGAACACTGCTAACTGTTGCTAATTGCAGTATTTATATCATTACTTAAAAAACTTCCAAAAAAGTATTGCAGAGAAACAAATTTTAGTTTTGCCTAACTCTTGGCTGATTTCAGTCAAGCTGCCCCTATCAGCTGTATCTGATTCTTTCAGGCATCCCAAACTCCTGCAGCACTAAGGCAGCTCAAGTGTCAACATGAAAGAACAAGCAATTGTGCCTTCATTAAACTAAATCTAATGCCTCAGTTAATGGCTACACTCATTAAAGTAATTTTTAACTAGAAAGTATAAAAAAACAACCCCACACACCCAGGAGGTGGCTCATGACAGTACAAAGAAATTTCAAAACCACTGAGCACAGCCCAGGCTTGCTGCAGCAGGGCTTGTGCTGCTCGGAGGCAGCTGCCAAGGGTGTGATGGGCAACAAAAACAACATTTATGTGCCCTGCAGGAAGGGTCACTGGGCTTTAACGGGGTCCCTTGGGCACCAATCCACTCTCCCAACTCACTCTGGGTTGCCAGCACTGCAGGAGATTTCGTGAGGGCACAAACACAAGTTTTGTGTCTCTCACACCAACCTCAGCCCTGCAAACACAATGTTCCATTCACTGCTAGGACAGCAAAGTTCACAGGTGCTACAGAATTGTGAGGGCAGCCAGTCTAAAATAAAAACACACCAGAAAATTGGCTGACCTGGATGTTGGCTTCCCCATACATCTCGTCCCCCATTAATGAAAAGGATACTGACTTCTGTAGTGGTGAACTGATCTCTGAGAAAATCCAGGTCTTCCTCTAGAAGATCGAGGTTTTTTGTGGCTGTTGACAAATTCTTCTCTAACAGAGCCTGAGCTTCATCAATATCATATTCAACTATCACATTGGCCTGAAAAAGAAAGATTGATAAAAGCTCTTACTCTTGCAGTTAAGGACTGAGCCACACCAAGCATATTTTAGGCTGTTGTTCATAATTAATCACGTTAGCAGCAGACTGTCCTGACAGGCCAAGACAAGATTCAGAACAGGCAATGTCTGAATCCACTTGAGGCCTCCACCCCTTCAGTAACTGAGTAATAAGTAGATTTATTCAGTAATAAATCTCCCTGGTGAGTTAAAGAAGTTCTCTTCCCATAGCTAAGCCAGGAGGGATTTCTCTCCCTGTGGATCACATTCAGCCCTTCAGGTATGAGCATCTCATCCTCCCTGTGTTTGAAAAGTGAGAGACTTTACATTTCCCAGCAGCACCTTTCAGGTGCCACACAACTCTAGAAACATTTTTTGTTGGATTTAAGGTAAACCTCAGGCTCTGTGTGGAACACTGACAAACAGCTGGCACTGTCAGTAACAAGAGCTACTACAGGTATTAAAGATACAACAGGTATAAAGGTCCTCTCTGAGGCTGTGGTGGTGGATTTTAATCCCCACATGGTTGTTTCAGCAAGCAGCTACCACAGGATGAGATAAAAGAGCAGCATCAGGTGAAACCAATGTAGTTTTGTTCTGTGCAAGAACTGAGCCCTGAATGGAGCCCCAGTCTGTGCCTGGCAGGGTCCCACAGGGCCACACCGAGCTGCCAGGGCTGGGTAAGCTGCTCTTTAGAGCAGCAGGAGGGCAGAGATCCCAGAACAGTGACATGCACAGCCCAGCACAGACTGGGCAACAAGCAGGAGAAAGGCAGGAGGCCAAGAACACTAAATAAAATGAATTATGTGTGGCATTTCATTACAGCTTTTCAGTGGGAACTGTCAATAAGATGAACCTTCTCTGATGTTCTGTTAGAAAATAAACCTGGGATGCTCCGTGAAAGTCAGTGTTTATGAATTCTGAAGGCAGTCTCCTAATAGCAACAGGTATCAGAAATTTATTTTCTTTTTATGATAGAAGTGGGAGAGGTTGGGAGCAACTGTCCAATGAGTCTGGATGGTTCGTGTGCCCACGGTGTTCCTGTCCTAACCAAGAGGTTTTGTTTGGCAGCCAGCACTGGGATTTAGGAACATCCATGATTTAAAAGCCTCAAAATAAGCATCAGCAGGTTAATCCCCACATATAATGAAGCCTCTAAATACAAAATACTCCAATCTGATATTGCTTAAGTACTTAGGATATTTAAGTATCTGGGTTGTGAATGCTGATCCCACCAGGCTTTAGTGCAAAGTCCACTCTAAGTGCTGGCAGGTACCTGTGAGCTACAGAAATCCCATCCCTCCCTAAAAAGGTGCATGAAAAGGGATCTAAAAAGATGCTGAATACAAATAACATAGAAAAGATGGGAAGCTACTTGCCAAACTAAATTATTTTGCTGGGCACATTCCCATGCCAGGCAATGCTGGATGTTAATTTGAACCAAAAGGTGACAGAAATGGTAAAGCAAACACAAACAAGCTTTTGGGAAAGAACAATCCAGCAAAAAGACAACTCTCTGAAGTCTTACTGTTCAGGAACCAAAAAAAAAATGGAACAAGAAATCTTCAGTAGCACACTGAAGCTGCTCTGCACCATCAACAGAATCGTGCCCACTACAGCCATGGAGACAGCACCCAAAACTCCTTCACAAGCCTTTTCTGAGTTATTGAAACAGTTTCAGAGAAACTTCCATTTTACTTACCCCCAACCACAAACAGACTTTATCTGTAGGAGGAACTGAAGCTTTGCAGTAGAGATTATCTGCCAATAAAAATCTGGTTTCCATTGGATGTGTGGAATCCTTAAGACAAATGATAAAACTTAGAATTGCTATTTGCACTGGAAGCATGTTAAAGACATAAAACTTAGAATAAAGAGCACACTTCTCTGCTTTCTGCCTTGATACAGTATTAACTTCAGTGGAATTCTACGTAAATTTACTTCAACATTAAACTCAGAGCTCCAAGAATAATGCATTTTTAAAAGATATATTTAAAAACAATACAGAAATCTCTATAAAGATTGGAGATGAAGTCAAAGCTTCGCTGCAATCTATACACTATTAAAAATGAAGTTTGCATTACAAACATTAACTTTTTTTTGAACTAGCTGTCAAAAAGTACTACATACCTTTAAAAACAATTCTGTTATTTATAAAGGCTTATTAAGTGTGCTCTCCAAAACATTTCTTGCAATGTGTTCTGTTAGGGTGGAAAGGTAGTTAGCTTTTCTCATACTCATTAGATATTCAAAATAATTTACCTTTTTCTTCTGCATGTGTTTTAAAATTTCTAATGTCTGTTTAATTTCAGGAATCTGACTTTTTAGCCTGTGAATTAACAACAGTCATAATTTATTATTTTACAGAGACACAAACTTTCCTAAACAAGTGATCAGTTTTATTATACAGTCCACCCTCCACTTTAAAACTTGTGAACAGCTTTTTCCAGCTTACAGACACAGGTTTGAAAGGCATGGCATGTAAAGGCAGCTCAGCTCCAGCTTCACCTGCCCCTTTGGAAGCACAGCAACCCATTCAGCTTCCACAGCAGAACAACACAGCAGCAGCAACAGACCCCCTCTGGCTAAAATGGTGCATTTGGCATATCTGTAACCTCCCAGAGGACAGGGAAACCTCGGCAGAAATAGATCAAATATCAAACCCACTGCAGGTAAAACAAAATAAAACAAGTGTGCTTCTTCTGAGGTTCAGGGGCAGTGAGAGCCACAGGACTCTGCACTGTTCAAGCAAAACTCACTCTCCCCAACAGCCCTGGCACTGGGACCCCCCACAGCCTTCCTGGCCACTAGACTTATTATTTAAAAAGAAAAAAAATTGAACTGTGCTAAACATTTCCCAATTCTGCAAAAATTACAACTTACCTCCTTTTTTTTTGAGCAAGATTAAGTTCCAGAAATTTATACTTCTGATACTGCTCATCCAACTTCTTAAGAACTACATCTGCTGTCTCATTTCCAGGCTGTTTCATAAAAGAATCTACATCTTCCTTTAAGGGGAGAAAGAAACCCTCAGTGTTAGAAGAGTTTTATGGAAATCCTAGACACAGACATGCTATCATCCTACTGCAGCTACATCTAGAGGGGTTTGAAATGTAAAGAAACTTTTTTTCTGGCCTGGAGTACAAAATCATTTGGTTTCTTTTCTGTCATCTCTTCATTTCACTCTCCTTGCTTTTTTTGGTAGGGAACTAAGGGATAGGTGCAAGGATTATTTCATAACCATGTCTGTGGGTACATGGTTAGTGGTGCTTGCAGCGCTGGCTGATGTCCAGTGACACCTTACAGAGCATGGCTAAACCTGGGGCTCCTTTCTGTAAAGCAGGGATAATGCTTCCCTGTGGCTCACCAGGTTATGGACTATTTCAGATAAAACTGATGAAGGAGAAGTGTCAGCCTGATCAAGCACATTGTGGCAGAGAAAGGGGGAAACACTGAGGTATCTGCTCAGTCAGGCACTCTGGAAGTGAACAGCCTGGTTTCAAAAACTTCTCCAGCCAGCAGGAAGCCACAGAAACCTCTGGAGAACATCTCCAGCCAGCCCTGTCATCAACTGAGAGCCACGGGACTGGCAGGGGTGTCAGCCTGGCACGTGCCTCCTTCCCAATCCCAGGAAGCTGCTCACCTGCTGGGGGACAATGAAAGGTACAGCAGGCCAGGGACCAGCCACACATTTCTGGCCTCGCCACCATTTACACAGAGAATTCCAGATGTCCCCACTCCCCCACTGAGGTAATTCTGCCCTTGCCCACAGAGCTCAGTAAAACCTGATGGAAGCCCTACCACAGGCATCATCAGCTTCTCCTTCTGAACTTGGAATCTCCATCCCAGAAGTTTCACACCAGAGCAAGGCTGTAATGTGCTACTAAAGTGATACCAGACATGGAGCTGCTCCCCCTCATTATGATGCCTTAACTCTCTTGGCTAAAGAAACTTACTGGGAAATTACTGAATCTGGTGAGAAGTCCCTGCCTTCCTTATCATTGGGGAAATCTGTGGCAGAACAGGAACTCCACAACCTGCAGCAGGCAGCACTGTCCACACCTCAGCCTGCCTGATAAATGCCTCGAGCTACCTCACAGCCTGGGGAGCATTCCTGCCTCTGGATAAAGCTCCTAGAGAAGCCTTCAACAAAGAAAACAAGGATTAAATTTGGGAAAGTGTTGTAAAAGTGAGGCCTGAGGATGCTGTGAATGAAACTCCCTCTTGTGCAGGCAGCTCTGCTGGTTTAAACCACCTGGGGCAGAAAGTAAAAGCAGGAGGGCAGCAGCTCCCCCCACCCTGCCTGGCACCCAGCTCTGCCTCAGCTCCAGGACACAATCCATGTCCTGCTGAAATAAAGGTGCTGAGAAGTGAATCCAGCACCTGGAAATCCCTTATCTACTGCTGATCTCCTTCCACTACATAATGTCCCAGTTCAAGGTGAGCTCAGATTTATCCCCAGGGTTTTCCAGCTGGTCAGGCTCTTGTGCCACCTCCCCATCTGCACGGCTGAGGCACAGTCACTCCTTTAGGCTTGGGCAGAACAGCTCTGAGGCACAGCTGGCTGTCAAAGCCATCAGGATCCTCACTCTGTGGTGCACCTCCACTGCAGAATTCTTAGAACCCTTACAGGTTCTGCAAGGACCTGCCAAAACCCATCTCTTTTTTAGGTACAAAACTGACTGGCAAAGCACCATTTTGCAAACTTGAAGCCAAGCCACAGGAATGTTCTGTAGGAGCCCTGAAATGCAGCAGGGTAACGCATTCCCACGTGTCCCTGTGGTTCTGTTCTGAGTGATGACCCAAATAAAGAGCTGCAGGCACTCACTCTGCAGAGAGCTTCACCACCTGGGGCCATGTGCAGAGAACATGACAAGGGACATGCATCTGCAGACCTGCATCCTCACACCTGCTGAAGAAGGCAGAACAAAGAAGGCATTTTGTTTGGAAATGTCTGGGCAACAGCTCAAAACCACCACGGCTGAAAGTTCTGTTTGGAGAGTTTGTAATGCAGTACAACCCTGTGTCTCAACATGACTTACTCTGAGTGCTTAACATCACTTAAAGCCTGGAGAGGGACAAGAGCTCACAGAACAGCTGCCTCAGAGAACACATGAACCATAAATTGTGTGAAGAGCCTCTACTGAACCGAGACACGCGCAGAAAACATCTCTGAAGACCAGATTCACAGTAAGGCAGCCCATGCAGCATGCAGGGGGGGAAAAGGCCAAGCAAGAGATCAGCAAATCTTTATATGTTTTTGAAATAGAAACCTATTTTCTGAAATAAAAAATGCTCTAGTAAAACCTGCCCTCAAGACAGCAGAATTTTCACTCTGCAGAGCAGAATACCATTACAACTTCTCAGTGCAGGCTTATTTCGAATAAAAGAAAGTCTATCTTATTATCTACATCCAAGTACCCTATGATCACCACTGAGGTGTCAACACACACCTGTATTTGACAAGAGCACCTCTCAAAACAGAATTAGGAAGCTTCCCAAGTGTTTGATTCAGAGGTTCTGAAGAACTGAAGAGAAGCACAGGACTGAGGCACAGCCCCAGAGCTGTCAGAGCTGCGTGGTACAATTCAGACACTGGTACTGAAAGGAAACTACCTGGAACCAAACACAAGAGCCACCAAGGCAGCCACCAGCACGGAGTGAGGGGTGTGACAAACACCCTTAAGGGTTTGCTGAGGCTCTTTCTGTCCTGCTTCCTGCCAGGGTGGCCACGTGCAGTGCAGAGTCTGCACAGAGCACAAGCTCTCTGTCAGGATCACTGAGGTCTCACAGCTGCAGACACAGCCCTGCCCTTTCACTTTCATCCGTGCTGGTCTCCCATGAGGCATGGAAGGAAGTTAGCTGGCAGCAGCAATGGTTTTCCAGCCCAGTAAGGATTTGCCAGATCCTAATTATTGTTAAAAAACCTTAAAGGAGGGACTGGATCACAGAGAGTCAATGCACTGTACCTGTCTGGTCAGACCTTACGCCTGGATAAGACACATCAGCAGCACAAGCACTACATCTAGAAACACCAAAATGCAAGTCAAACCAATTTATTTCAATAAAAGCAGTTGTATCAGATGGGGCAGACATCCAAGACTTCCTTAGATCACCAAGGCAGCCAGGTACAGCCACTCTGATCGATAGTTATTGACCAAGGGAAATAAAATAGCAATCAAGACCATGTACCAGGAATGAGCTCAGAGCTGAAAGTGGACAGATGACTGTGAGATTATGCCACTGCCTAAGTCACTGATTCCTGCTTTTCAACAGCTCAACAGAATCATCAAACGCTCAGTACATCAGTTTTTAAACTTGGATAATCAAGTTCGGCCTGTTTTCCAGAAGATACACATTTGCTGGTTTTCAAGAACACATGGACACTTCAGAGGAGTGAATCCTCTCTGCAGTGTGAAACTAAATTAAGAGAGAAAGATGGATGGAAAGGTGCTTGGAGCACAGCACGCTATCCGTGGAGCAGGAGCGGCAAGGCGTGCCCCATGCCGTGTGTGCCAGGAGGGCTCTCAGCACACGCTGCTCGCTGCCCTGAGCCTGGCACTGCAATCACACTTATTTAAAGACATTGCTTAAGGCTGCGAGCTGAGCTGCTTGTAAGGTAAAGAGCCAGGTCGGCATCGAAACAGGACAACTCACCCGGAAAAAGGCCCAGGACTGAGGCCGTGAAGGGTCTCCGCCATCCGCGCCCCCCGGCACCGCCCGCCCGCCGGGGTGCCGCCTCACGGGGGCCGGGCCCGGCTGGCGGAGCACAGCCCCCACGCCTCGGCCCCACTGCCCATCAACGCCGCCTCGGGGATGCCCGGCCCTATTCCNCTCCGGCCGCCGCCATTTGGGAACGGACGGTGCATGCGCGGCGTGCGCCGGGACGCCGGGGCCGTGCGTCATCACGTCAGCGCCGCGCGGGGCTGCGTCATTACGCCGGCGTCGAGGGGGCCGCGAGGCGGAGGCGGGCGGGGCCGCGAGTCATTACGCCAGAGCCAAGCAGGGCGCGTGCGGGGTGGGCGGGGCCGTGGCAGCCCTGGCCACTGTCTATTGGCCCATGATAATGAGGTGGGCGGGGCCGGAAGTGGAGGGGTCCGGCCGGAAAAGGAAGGCTCCGGCCGGGAAGGGAAAGGAAAGGCGCCGGGAGCGGGGCTGCCTGGGCTGGCAGAACTGCGAGTGCCTTGCCTGCCCCGGCCCGGGAAGGAGATGTCGCTTATGCCTACGGAGGAAGCGCCCTTGTTTCTAAACGCAGCTGCTCTGCCTTTCCCAGAGCGTAGCTCACAAGCCAAATAGAGCGAACAGGAGCAATGCCTTTAGCAATTTGCAATAAACATTTCTAAAGGATCACCAATAATGCTTGTCCTGTGCCCTTGCAGTCAGTTCATGGCATCGCTGGGGAGCCCCTGCACCCCACAGCTCATTCAGCACTGACATGGAAGTGTGACAGAACACGAATGAACTAATTAATAGTTCAGGCTCACAACTGAAAACAGATCTCTGAAACCTAAAGAAACCAAAATAAAACCCTTAAAACAGCAGCAGCCACACTTCCTTAGCCTGTCCCAGGCCCTCCACTCTGCTGGAATGATGACGGCTGGGGAACAAATCCAGCTCTAGGCAAACCCAAACCAGAACTCACAATCACCCCCGAGCATTCTCTTCAAGGAGGAACAAGAACAGCCAATTAAACATCCTAATTCAGCCATGGCTCATCAGCATTACAGAAAGCCTCAGAACACAAAAAATGATCACATACACAGACCTTGCATATGCCAAAGTTTATTTTTTTCCAAAACTTGTTTCATCAAATATGTGGATATGAGCAGTCTTTTAAAAAATGAACAATTTGCATATTAACAAATTGTGAAGTTCCACAATTAAAATATCAACACAGCCAGTCTTGTGCTTAGGCTTATTTTTTAAAAAAATTATTCATAGAACATAAATCCTTAGATTTTTTTTTTTCCAGTTTGTGGCTAGTATATTTTCCACACATTCTGTATTCTTATAAAATGAAGGAACTCACATAAAGGAACAGCTGTACAAGAATACATCTGAAAAAAAGCAACCTAAATTATCATAGCTCCTTTCAAATAAATATCCAATAAAAGGCACAAACCTGTTATGGGGGAAAACATAACATACAAAACAAGACCTATTAAATAAATAAAGTGTGGGTTGGGGTGAGGGAAATCTGTTCCAGCACCTCTTTTGTCATTGCTCCAAGATGAGATTCCAGCCAAACATTTGGTAAAGGATTAAGCTTAATCACAAGGATACACATCTGAGATATACTGAAAGATTTAACGTTACAATTCCTGTTGTAACTGTACCAGTTACTACAATCTCTTTAAATAAATGATCATGAGAATCTGCATAATGCTGCAGCAAAGTACAGATCAATGACAAGTCAGATACATCTTCAGTCATAGCAACAAGTTTTCTATATTCCTAGCTATCAGTAATGTATAAATGATAACATGTACAGTTTCCATTGCTCAAAAATATAATCTTTTCAATGGAAATAAACGACTGATACAGTGCCTTTAGATGTTATCCTTACAATACAAACTACCCCAAACAAAGTTTTCCTTTTTATGTACAAATTAAGCACCGATCCACAGTGCATACTACTCTAATTGTAACCCCCCCCCATCCCTGTCACACATCAAAATATCCAGCTGGGGATAGATACACCCTGTATTCAATCTTGTAGTCACAAGTTTTTATTGTTGTTACTTTTGTGTGTGTGGTTTTTGCTGTTGGTTTTGTTTTTTTCCTTAAACAAAAGTCCATTTGTTATTTTACCTACAAATATTCCACCACTATGTGCACAGAACAGAGATTTTTCTAGTACACATGTCCAAAATTTATTAAAAAAAAAAAAAGATCAGTAACTTCTTGGAGGCAAAGTCAAACTATATCTAGAGAACATTAGAAAACCCCAGTTATTTAGAGAGGTACAGGTTCAAGTCCAAGAGGCCTCACACAAAGCAGCTTCCCAAAGTCCCTCAGAAGTCATCCTATGGCATATTCCATGACAGCCTGCCTGCAGCAGCACCAATCCCACCAGTGAGGCTCAAGGGACCCACTAAAGTACAATAATGCAAAGTGTACAGCACACATCAAAGTCTTCCTCCTTGCTCACACAAACATGGAGAGACATCTTAGTTATCAGCTTCCTGAAGTATTCAGAACACGATTCTGATCCAAGGAGTTGGAAGGAAAGTCACAGGTATATACATCTCTCTTCACTCATCACAGCCACTGTCTGCAGGCTGGGACAGTCACCCTCAAGAACAACCTTGGTGTTCAAAGTGGGTTTTTTTTGTGGAGAATAGCCATAAAAACCTCAACAGCATCCTAAGTCCTTGTTTTCACTTCTCATGTATGTTATTTGAACACATACTCTGCTGTTTTATGTGTTCCAATACGTGCACAAGGAAGAGGTGGGCAAAACCCAGTCCTGTGCACGTGTGTGCAGAGAGAAGGTGCAAAGCAATCTTTGCTTCTCAAGGATCAAGCTGAAAGCTGTGTTTCAAAGCATCAAAAGAAGGTAGGTTATCAAGTTTTTAAAACATATTTTGTGGCTGTTTCTCCTTTTTTAATACTAATAAATTGGTATCAGACAGCTTTGCTACAAGAAAGCAGACCAAAAGAACCATGAAAAGATCCAGAGCAAGCTATTATCCAGTACTAAATCCATTTCTGAGCCAGGTATATTCCAGGTATTCAGAATGCTCTGAAATAAAGTTGTAACAGATATATACTGCTTGCCAGGCATTTATTTGCATATTTTATTAAAATAATGTGTTATTACTTATACAACTCAGTATAAGAAAGAGACCTACCAGCTTACAGTGCTAGGAACTGCCTGCTTGTAGCACTCTCACCTCTGCCATTAATGCCCAGACATTTAAAATTACATGGACTGATCTAATTTGAACACAAGACTTTTGATTGCTGAATGAATCTATGGAATTCACTGTTTCTTAAATAAACAGTCCCCTCAACACAACGACCCATTCTAAATGGCATCTATTCCCTCACCATGTGGAGGGCAACTATAGGCACTGAAGAACTCATTGGCTTAAAATTGTACAATTGTTCAACCCAATAAAGGTGGATTAAAGCTTGAAGCCCTTTGTAATTCAAACTTGAACATTAAACTACCTTGTACCGGTCCAAATTCTTTCAAAATCAATAAACATCAAGGAACAGAGAGTTTTAAATTTCTGCAAGGTTTCATTTTCCAGGAAATTTAGCAGTTACAAATTTCAAGGGTTGGGGAGAGGAGTTTTGTTTCTTTTATATTGATTCATTGGGTAAAATATTTATCATAGGGTTAAGCAATACGACTTTTGCAGTCTTTGGACAGAATTAAACATTTGGAAAAATAGAAGGGTTGTTCTCACTCTGAGGAATGTGCTTACTTTAGAAGTTCTCTGCAGGAGAGTTTGACAAGATTCTCAGGCCTATCTGCATTGAATGGTGAGTGAGAGATATTTCTGCAATTACAGACTCTCCAAAGGATAAAAGACATACCAGGCTGGAGGTCTATTTATTGTAACAATAGAAAACTCAGCTTTAATATTAATCATCATTAGATGTAATTTTACAGGAGAGCTTTTCATTGCATTTTGCCACAAAACTTCTGGAGGAAAGGTCGTTCCCACTTCTATTTACTTAATTATAATTATTGGGTTTTTTTAATGCTATCAGATAGTGAAAAGTAGAAGATAAGGCATTTTCATAGCCAATTTCAGTTCTGGAGGAAGATTCTTAAGTACAAAATATGTTCCAGAAGTCTGTACACATCTGACCCATTGTGAACAGCAATACTTCATAAATTAGTTGATTTTAAAGATTTTTCCTCTCAAAAAGAGTCTGGATTTTTTTAATGTAGCATTTTTACCTTGAAAGTACTACAGAAGAAAAAGATTACTGCAGCATCAAAGAAACAACTATCTAAAAGTTTACACGTATTTACACATTTAAAAATAATTATTTTTATATGGTTTACAACTAGGTTCTTATCTCAAAAAAGAAGCACAAGCTATTCTCTACAGCTGGATAATTTCAAAACAGTGGCCAGTTCACAAGTGTCAGCATGATTGCAAGGTTTGAGTCGTTTGACCTAATGGACTTTAGAAGGAATTGTCTCCCTTGCCCCTGCTGCAGTTATCAACAAGGCTCAGGCTGCTCCTGTGCTTGTGGCAGTGACAAACCCTGGCTCCCAAGGCTGCTCCTCCCTGAGCCCGTGGTGTGCAAGTGCAGCTGCTGGCACCCCTTGGAGGCTGCGTGTTCTGGGACACATTTCCCTACTCCATCACAGATCTGCAGCCTTGCTGGCTCTTTTTATTTAGCTCTGTAATACTGAGCAATGGAGCAATTTGTTATTTTTATTATATCTATGTGTGTCTTGTTGATTCACAGCATTTCAGACTCACATAATAAAGTTTGCAAGTTGCTATAAGCTATTCTGATGTGAAAAAGCTGTCTGATTTCACACAATGTTGGCCTGATGATAATGCAAGCATTGCTCTATCAAGAGTATTTATTAGAGCACATAAAAATTTTATTGCTCGACTTGATTTCGTGTTGTGTCTTGGTTACAACAGCCACAGAATTTATGAATAAAATAAATAGCTTTGACATTCTCAGTCAATTCCTAAGGTAATCCACTGATGACTAAGGTTGTAGAGCAATCATGTAACCTTCTCCTTGATTTTGAACATGATAATCCAGCTTGCACCTTCTGAGTCAACCTCAATAAAAATACAGTTTTCTGCTGAGCAGTTTAAAAAAAAAGAAGAAACAAACATGACTTCACACTGCAGTGACTGTTATAAACAAGAATCTCTAAAAGCATTGCAGTTCAAAATAATATTGTATTATACAGGGAATAAACAGTTGCCCTGTTCAGGAATACATCATGGAAAGATTGAAATTCAGTCTTTTCATTTTTTTTTACCAGTATTTGGTTGTTCTCACATCTTGTTGCTTTGGTGGCTCTACATAAATTGTATCTGTGAAACAAAGATTACATATTAATGCCACTTACATAACAAATAGTTTCCCAGTGTTTTAGAATAAAGAATCTGTTTGGCTGCCTTGTTAACTTATAAGTTAAGTCTACAGGCTTTGGCACTTTAAAAAAACCCCAAAGAATATTAAGACCAATGTATTTTTTTCTCCAGTGTGAATGATCTCTTGCCCATGCCTTTTCCACTCCCACATCACCTGATCCTTCAAGAAGCTTCCAACACTGGTCTGGTCAGCATGACTAAACCAAGTACCCAGATAACGTCATAGGGAGACTAAAATCTACATAACTTCACCACTCCTGTTTACTTAATATTGAAACAGTGAGAGGTAAGTGAGATATTTTTACTTTCTTCCTTGCTTCCTGCAATTCCATCATCTGAATGTGCCTCCTCAGCAGCAAAAGCTGCTGCCCATGACAGAGGAACCCCTCAGTTTCACATGCAGAAATACACCAGAAGCCTTTCATGAAGCATTTGGGTGTTTGCAAAGGCTGAAGTTTTAATGCCAACAAGATTAAAGAGCACCATTCACCTGAGTTTCAGAAACAGGTGCAAAGGGATTTGTTGGCCTTAGACCAGGCTGTGTATACATCATTGAATGGGGTGCCATCAAAGGAGCAGCTCCAACCTGAGGAGGTACCTGTGAGAAAAACATAAATCCCACAAAAACAATTATATAAAATTCAAACTACTCCCACAAGGTAACATCTTTCTGCATTTTAAGTTTGACAGAAAAGTAGAAAAGAAACATAGACACACAGAGAATAAAGTCAAAGCTTTTAAAAACTGCCACTAAATCAACCTCAAAGTCATCCTTTTCAATGCAGTGTGAGGAACATACCAGATTTCACACTCTATTGCCAATACATTTAATTTGCAGGATGGTTTGAACATCATAATTCATGACATGAAACCCACTGGTAGAGACAACTCAGTTTTTCAGGAATACAAAAGCAATGATGCTTCTTACCATTCCATATACAGGCACTTGAGGTGTGGTCAATGGGTATGTGATAGGAGCAGGTACCTTTAATCAAGAAAATTTAGAATTTTAGAGACATTCATGCATACTTAGTAATATATATATAACTTTGAAACACATTTTTCAGTACTAGAAATAACCAATGTATTCACAAGAAATTGACTTACATATCCAGGATAGTGTACTCCATTCTGGCATAGCAAAAGGATAAGATAGAAAATTATTGAATTATTCGTGCTGGAAATTCTAACTAAGGGATGGATTCAAGTCCAGTACCATAACAGCTTTTAACTATGCTCATTTATTAAAGCAATTAAAGTGTGAGGGGAAGAAAGTGCAATGACAATAATATCAGTTATTATGCTTAGAAAGTTACCACTGGTACAACTGACAGCAGAATTGGAAATTTTACTACCCCGAGCCAGATCTGGGCACATTGCTTGCACAAGCACGTGTGTGAGAAGCTTTCAGAGGGCATGGCATGCAACGCTCCTTCCTCCCATTGTTAGAGAAGGGCATAGGTAAAAAAAGCCAAGCAATCCAGTGACCATTTGGCTTAAGAAGTGAATAGTAGCAGATGTTTAGCCAGATTGATGTTGCCCACATAACATGTGATGTCAGCACATACCAAAGTATGGAAAAAGGAAAATGAAGAGCATTTCAAGCCTTGTATCAGGTTATGTTCACAGGCACAGCAATGCATGTGCTTCATGAGGCCATGCTTGGTTAAGCAGTGCTAATTACACTGAAACCCAAGTGCTGGATCAAACACTTGGCTCTGGGGTAGGATGCAGTGGTGCATGAATTGCAGGGTTAGTCCTGAGTGCCACAGGCCACCCAGGACACTGAGACCTCTGCAGTTCTGGGGCACAGATTTTAAAGAGGCTCATAGCTGAGCTAGATCTTCACATCAGTAATTGTTGGGAGCTCCAGGAAAATGCATGATCAGACAGCTGGCATAAAACAGTCAAATACTCAGGCCTGATGAACACATGAAATAAAAACATAACTTTAAATCCACAGTGATCAATAGGTACTAAAGTACCCTCTGTATTCCAGAAATAAAAATGCATCAGCACTCTAACAACACACTCTACAGCACCTAGAGGGGACAAAGATTGCATGGTCTCAAAAAATCTCACACAGAAGTGCAACACAACTGTGCCCTCTCATCAAATTTTTTCATCTCATTTTTGAGTCCAATACTGGATTTAATACCGTATTCAACTTCTCTAATTCTGAATGAGCACAGTCATGTAAGACAAGGAAAAGAGGCATTAGAGGCAAAACTATGCTTATTGCAAAATTAAGTCAGAAGCAGTCCAAACTTCACAGCAAATGTGGTAATTATCCTAGTTGTCTGTATAACTGAGATGAACATCTACTTCCCTCTAAGACGGTTATATTTTATAAGTGATTCATATTTCTATGAATATATTATGAATACAACACACTTGAAAAATCTCTTAAAACCATAGAGAAGTCAGTTGCCTACAAACATCCCTCCTAGAAATGAAAATTCTTCATTTAAATTACTATAAAAGATACACTTTACATTTTGAATTCTGTTAAAAATATGAATTTGCTGTTGAGCATTATTCAAAGTCCAAAGTGCTGCTTGACCTCATTAAGGTGCCTTGCCTGGGTTGCAACAGTGTTTCATGATAAAACTGAAAAAGAAGCAAAGACTGGAAGGAACAGCAGTTTTGCCCTTAAAGCACATTCTCTGGATTCTTAAAGGTGAATATTTGTGTGCACACGTGCGTGGGAGGAGGAGTGTCTCAAACATGCACATCAGGAATTTTCTGGACTGGAATCACTTGTTTCAATCCCAAAAGAATTTATGAACTGAGACAGGGAATCGGCCGCTCACTTGAGATATAAATCCTTAATGCTCAAGTTTTTCAGTGTAGGAAAATAAAGCAGCCTAAAACCTTTACCTCATTCACTATGATCCTGTAAGCATTCCCTGCTAGCCCCAGCCTTGTATCAAATGCCTTTGCAGTTCTTTATAGATTAATGCAAGCAGAGAAGCAGCATTAGCTAGAATGAAGTGTGATTTCACAGTACAGAAATTACCATGTGTGGAATAGTGGGTAAGGGAGTTGGGTTCCACGTGGTTGATGTGCTTGTTTTTGCTTGCCAGTTTGTTCCACCAGTAAGTTTTTTCTCTGTAGGCTGAGACCACTGCATATCTGATCTAAAATGAAACCACGTTGTTAGTTTTCATGAAGAGGCAACAGCTAGAATAAAATAACATAACAGGAAAGCCAAACACGCTTTAATGCATGCACACAGCTGAAATTTCTGAAGGAACACTCAGATTTTCAGTGATTACTTTTGTATCTCTTCTCCAGTAAGTGTGAAGTCTGTGGGTTCTGTTTGTGTTAAAAGTGAACTATGAGTACTTCACTGTGCCTATAATGATTAACTGGAGTTTGATGTAACTTTTATAGTGTTTCATAAAAAAAAACTTTAATAAAAATACAGCAATTGCAAAAATAACTAAAATGAGCTAGACTATCAAATAGTCATGTGAGAATATTCTAAGCATATATATGCACTTACTTTTTGGATGGAGTTCCTCCAAAGCCAAGATCTGTGGGGGAAAAGAGACAAAATTCTTAAGCATTTTAATTTGGGAGGGGAAAAAAATTTGTTTTGCTTTCATTAACAAATGGGAAAGTTAATTTTTAAAGCTTCACACTTACTTCCTACTAAATTAGCAAGTGAAGAATCGAGGTCGTTTGCCAAAATTTTTCCACTTTGCTGGCTGGCTACAGTGGCTCTTTGATTTTGTGGTGGTACTGTGGGTTGCAATACATCATCTGGAAAGTTAAAACCTAAACAAAGAAAATAAAAGCAACTGTTGACAAAATGGTTACATTACATTTAATACATGACATCCATAGGCCAGGGAGGTATTTTCTTATTAGAACACTAATTTGAGTATTTATATGTGAAGGTTCAACACGATGGAAATATTTAAGACTTTGATAGAAGCAAAGTTTAACTTTTTTTTATGGAATGTACCTACTAATCTAAAAGGATCTTTAACTGCACTTCAATAATACTTTGAAGAGAAAGAAAGACAGAAGAGAAAGATTCTAACTCAGGTAATACTTGAAGAAACACACACGACCAGCTCTGCTGTGCCTCTGGATGGAGTCAGAGGGAAATCATCACCATGTGTCAAGAGAAAGCACAGAAGACAAAGGAACACGAACTTACCCGTTAGGAGACATCCAGAGGGCCACATTCAAAGTTTGTTCCCCCAGAGAGAGAGGAAAACAGTTATTACACAGAGAATGAAATCACTCAAAGCTAATTTTTAAGTAAATAACAACTGAACTGATTGCCTCTTATCAGCCCATAATCACCTTGCAAATATATTAAGTTATTAAATTTCTGACTGTGATGGCAATTATGTTAAGTGGTTAAGCAATTTTTGCCTGAAGGGTATAAATAAGTCATAAGGCAGTTTTTACCACTTGCAGTCCTGTATTCTGGTGCTGTAGATTTTCCTCCAAAAACAGCATCAAAGTCCACATTAATTGTTGAAGAGGTGGTATTCTGAGAAGCTGAATGAAGAGGAAAACCTGAAAAAGAAGTTGAGTAATGAAATACACCCTTGAAGTAAATATCACTCATTCCAGTGAAACTAGAAACTTTTAAAAAACAAACAAACAAAAAAAATCAAATTACCATCAACAGTCACAGGATGATACACAGAAGCATATGTTGGTTTATGACCACTAAAGTCATCTTTGCAAAAAGAGAGAAGAAAATAAGATCAGTTTTAAAGATAAAAAGGAAGAGGGAACCTAACAATTAAGTCCGCAGTTAAAAATTAGGAAATTTTACTATTATAAAAAGGGGTTTTTTATTTTACAGATTTGAAAAGCCAAGTAACTCCTGCATTCCCCATTACAAAAGAGAAAGGAAGCTGCAGTTTAAAGAAACCAGCAGATTTCAGCTGCAAGTCTTAGGATGTCTAGACTGGGCAAGCAGAACAAAATAATAGTTTATTTCAACTATAGAAATAAACATGTAAGGAAACATAATTTACTACACCTGGAATAAGTGCACCACTTTCACTTGTTAAAAAAAAAAGTGAAGATTGGCCCAAACCACAAAAAGATTACATGGCCCACATTATTAGCATTATCATCTCCAGCTGCAAATAAATTACATGGGGTTTGGTTTTTTTTACCACTAAACAGTTCCACTGTTTGTTTGGAGGAAAAGGAAGAATTGATGAAAGGGGTGGCAGATTTTACAGCTTCTTCAACTGGCTTCATGTCAAAGATGTCCAGATGGGGTGGAGAACCAACACAACCATTTGAAGACGAGAAAGGACCTTTCAGATGCAGAAGTGAAGGAAAGAAGACAGAGTACAAATAATGGAAAAGAAAACCAGACTGAAATGATTGAATATGAGAATCTCTAGACAAAGTCAAATTGTAAATATTCCACCTAATGATTCAAAGTTAGATACAAATTTTAGATAGATATTATCTAGATACAAATTCTTAGTTTCAGATAAAAATCATAACAGCTCTCTATTTAGGGAAAATAATTCTCATATTGACATTGGGTGGGAGGGGGAGAATGACAGAACATGTATCAAAGAAGTCAGATACTACAATTTTGGCTTCAATAATCTACCTTTAAAATAGCATATAAGAGTATTAATTCCACCTATTAAAATACTAACATTTACCATGGTGTTAACATTGCTTTCTTTTGGCATTTCAGCCATTTCTTTGACATCTAACCTGACCATTCTTTGGAAGGATGGATGAAGAAACTGGGGTCCACAGCTTTTTAACAAGAACTCTGAAGTTACCTTTTAAATGAGAAGTATATTAAATATTGCTTAATTAAATGGAAATATCAGTCCAGGATCTTTTCAGTTACACCCACTTAGGTTTTATTTCCCAGTATTTTTCAACTTTGATCTTTTATCTCATATTTTGTTATGAATGTTTGGATGCAAAATAGTTAAGGTTTAAGAAGCTGATTCAATTAAGTATGAACCTTGTACTCTAAGCATTCCCTTATCATTTAGACAGTCAAATCAAGGTATGAGCTCACCTCCCCAAGCACTGCTGGCTGATGTTGATATAGCTGGAGTACTTTGCACAGTTGGAACAAATGCAGGCTGAAGATCAAAAAGATCACTAGAAAGGTTGGGCATGCTGAATAAGAAATGAGAGAGAGAGAAATATGAAGATATCTAACAGGCATTGTATTCTGGCTTTTATGAACACTCATACCAATCTCATTTTCTCTTATTTGCTAGCAGCCCATCAACAACAGTGATAAAACAAATTGCTAATTAAGTACCTACTGACAAAATTCCTGTGGGTACACCAAGAAAATATCAGCAAAAGGGACCTGAGAGGTAATCACAGCTTTGCAGCTGATTGTGGAGCTACAGGTCAGTGCAGTAATTTCTGTTTCTTTCAAAAAGCAAAATTGTCTCTCACCTATTTGTTGTGGGTGCTGGTGCAGCAAAGAGGTCAACAGCTACAGTGGTATTCACACTTTTTCCTGATAAAGTGCTCGGGGATGCTGATGTGGAAGTGGAATTTGATACTACAGAGATTTCTCTTAATCGCTGCTCCTGAAAGATGAGAGAGTTGGCATTTTAGTCTTATTAATTAATTAATCAGCATTTCAGTCCTGGAGACCTTTTCTAAGAAGAGAATTTTAATTACGGTCTTAATAAATAAGGGTTTTTTTGTTCTAAAAAGTCTTAAAACAGAAAAACAATTAAGAGATAAGGGTATTTGTTTTAGCATGTAAAGATCAAGGTGAGACGTGATGTTTTTACATAATTATTTTTTAATCCATATCTGCCTAGAAGTAAATAATTTCTAGTCAAGCTACAAATTCCAGGCTCCCTCCACAGTCACTCAGAGAAACAGCTCAAGGGACCTTTGTTCAGGAAGAATCATCTCCCTACTTCATGAGTCTCTTCATAGTTCAATTCAGACCTTCAAAAATCAGTGTGACAACGTGCAACCCAATAATAACACAGCAATGTAACACCCTTGCTCAAATTAATTTTAGGTTTACATCCCTTACTGCTTTTGAGTGTATGTCTTACACAGCTCACATTCCTCACATAAAACACTGAGTGACCTTGCAAGCTTCTTCACCATACATTATTTTATCCAGTTACAAAAAAATCTTGGAATAGAAAACTTGTTAAAAACATCCTACCTTAAGTGCCTGCAGTCTAACTTGTTCCTCCTCCAATGCCTGCTGCTTTTCTTTCTCATCCATCCGGCTGAATGACATTCCTGTATTGGCAAGTGTGGAAACAGCACTGGATAGGGCACTGGCTCTAAAAAAGCAATAATTAAAAAAAATGTTATTAAAAAACCCACAGTCAGGTATACATCACTTACAGTTTGATCATCAAGTGCCTTATCTTGTTGTGTGTCATCCTCCTCCCCATCACTTTCTCCCTTACTCTCTGGTATGTAAGACCAGACATCCCAAAAACAGTTTGGTGACAAAGAGGCACGAGTACACAGAGTGATTCCCTTGAGTTTCAGCAGGCAGGAACTGGAAAATGTGGGAATTAGCAGTTGTCTTTCCTCTTTAAAGTTAGACTAGAATGTTTGTCAAACGGCAGAGGCACAGAAACCATGTTTGTACACTATGTAACAGCAAAGAAAGCACAGCATTGTACATATGAACAGAATATCTTGGCAGGGATCCTTAGATTCTTGAAAAAAAATAATCTGAGGAGGAAGACAGCAAATTGGGAACACAGCTCAGCCTGATACATTTAGCAATATTTACCAAGTTTCTGTGGGAGAATGTCTATGCCAAAAGAGATCTCTCATATTCAGTCAGAAGTATTTTCATACATACTGCCACTGTGCTTGACAGCAATAATAACAATTTCTTTCAGCACAACACATCTAAGCTAATCTGGCTGTTCTGAGGAGGGGCTGAAGAACTTTTATGAGCAGGTTAAGATAAATTCATGGAGTGAGAGGTAGACCATGAATATATAAATAACAATTCAGATAAATACCATCCTATCTTGGGTAAGAAGAATATCAAAATCCAAACACCTTATAAATGTTACAAGTCAGAGGACTTTAAAAAAGTAAAAGTTAAAAAGAATAATATACAAGGTCTCAGCACAGTGGTTTATTACAGCATAATCAGAAGTCTGTCTGAGACACAGGCAGACATACATTTCAAATGTGGCTAAGCTACCAGACTATTACTCACTAGATGTTTCATTTTCATTTCTAGAAGATATATTCAGAAGTGAATAAAAATCAAGAACACCACATGATTGAATCCTGAAAATTGGTAGAATAACAATGACAAATCTTAAGTACAAGCATTGTTGTAATTCATTGGGTGCTCACCTGCTGGCAGCAGAGACTTCCTTTGTTTTCTTTCCCTCCACAGAAGCCAAATGCTGTTCCAGTGCCTCAAGCAAGCTGCTGGGTGCCTAAAATTAAAAGTATTTATAAAACACTGCTTCTATCAACACATCATTGTTTAGTACACAGATTTGTTTTCTCCCCAGGTAAAACCAAACAAAATCTCACACATCAGTAATTGTGCCTTTGGGTTTTGCTGCCATCTTACACACCCCAACTCTATCTATTCAGTGGTGGTTCCTCAAAAGGAGTGGGACCACAGGGGCAGGAAGGAAGGATTGCCCAGAGTGGCCCTGCTTTTGTGAATGCAAGTTAGACTCTTGGTTTTGGCAACAGTATTTGCTATGCTAGAATTAACACAATAACCTGAGCTGATGAAGCACCACTCCCTTAAACTCACACAAGTCCCCAAACAAAGATCTGGCATTTCTGATCTACTTTCCCAAGTAACAACAAAAACCCAGTCACTCTCCATTCAAATATTTACAAAGGATTGCAGTAGAAACACCTGACAACAGCAGGATGTTAGGTTTGATAAAACAGGGAATCAAATCCAATCTGATCCCAAGGACACTACTGCAGACTGAGTAGCTATTCAACATGTAACTCTACAATAATTACTCTAAGTGAAATAAATCCTCCTGCAGATTTAGATGCAGGGAATGTACCTCTAAAACTTAAATCTATTTGCCAGCTCAGTCCTCCTCACCTGGCAGGGTTTCAGAGACATTAAGCCTCTCTTACCACTTGCCAACTTTCAGGAGGTAGAACAGATACAACAGGCATTGTTAGGAGGAAAAACAAACTTGCCCTTGCTAGCCCTTCTGTACCAAAAGCTAGAACAAGGCATTTCCTGGAAAGAGGAAAATATTATTCACAGAAGCTCCCCTTTGAAATACTGAGCACAATTCTAGCTTCCCACTTTTATTGAAGGCAAATTCAAGCTAGATGAATCAAGAGATTAAAAAAACCCCAAAAACAAAGGGCATCAAAAGAATCCTATAAAACTGCTTGTCTTAAAATGAAGACCTGAGCTTACATTTCTTAAGTAGAGCAAGGTAAGCTAAGACAGTGTAGTTACCTCAAGAACAGGTCATGAATAAATTCAGCGTTTGACCCAGACAGCTAAATCCCAAGGGGGACATTTTGAAATACCTTTTTGGAAAAGTATCAGAGACAAAAATTTCTAAACCAAACAAAAACAACAAGCAAAAAACCAAATCAAAAGAAAACCCCTGTCAAACCAAATCTCCCCATATTTTTACCTTCCAGGAAGCACAATAGCTTGCAAAAAGGCATTGCATGGCACAGCTGCTTAGATAATCTTAGTAACAGGAGACTATGCCCTAATTCCAGAAAGCTTTTCCTTGTCTTTCATTCCTCCCAAAGCCACTCAAACTTATTTGTACAGAAATGTATATTCTGTATTTACTTCTTCTAAAACCCTCTGAACCACAAGAACTAAACCAAACACTCCAGTAACCTCCCCTGAACTTTCTCACTACTGCAGATATCCAACAAAGCATCGGACTTGGAGTGAAGAGGGTGGTTTTATGTCAGAAATTACACCTGGGCTAATGCAGCACTGACTTAAAAAGGCTGTATTTCATAATTCACCTCCATCCCCCACCTCCCAAAACACGACAGGCTAACATCCACACAGAGGGAAACAACCCAGTTACGTTCATGAAATACAGAACAGCTATTAACAGAAAGCAACATCACTGTGAAACAGGGCACCTACAAAGGAAAATATTTTCTTCACAGAAACAGGCAAAAGTGGCAGTATTAAGAAATTTCAGCAAATCCTTTTGAAGTGGCACTAAATGGATGTGCAATTCCTCAGCTCATATTAAATGCCATGAAATTTTCTGTCTAAGTGGCATGCTGAACAGGGGCACTGAAATTGCCAAAATGCACAGGATGCTGAGGTCTACCACCAGCTCAGAATTGCTTTTCTCATATAAATGCACTTACAACAAAACAGCTGAGCTATTAGAAATAAAACGTTGTGGGCAGAGAAGATATTTTCTCACTGAAAGTTTCGGATTAAAAAAGCACCAAAATGAAGTTAAATACCCCTATTCCCACTGAATAAAAAAACCCCACTTGCTTTCAAGAGCCTTATAATGACCCAATTAAGTGGACAAGTGCACACTAACCCAGTGAGGTATAAATAACTTCAGAGTTGAGTATAATGTGATTAGCATAATACAGCCCAGCTGAATACTGCAGTACTAATCAAAAGACAAAGTATGACGCTCAGATCAAACAGCAAGAGAAAACTTCAAACTACTGTTTTCAATCATTACCTGCTCTTACCCTGATGGTTTCAGTCACATTTCTTTTATACCACACAGGCAAGTCCTTAAAGTGATTAATATTAAATGCTAGGAGCAAGCATTAGAGATTTGTGCTTTGAAGCATGCATGATTTCAGATGGAAATCATACTGTAGGCAGTAATGAACACCACTGACAATGGAAAAGTTTGTGGCTTAGGTTTGATTTCCATATTAAAAAGACACTGATTAAGGTTAGGCAAATCTTCACACTAGATATATTCATGATTAACCCATGAAGTTTAATTTCAAGAAGCTAGTGTAGGGTTAGATGTCACTGTTCCAACATTACACATTAGATTTTTAGTTCTTCAGACTTAATGGGACAAAAAAAATTTCAATTGAACCAGCTCACTGTCATCTCTAAGTGTGCTGGAACACACTAAGAGTGAAATAGAAGGTTTTCCTCTAGGTATGGCAAGATACTTCTGGCTTACCTGCCAAGGAATCCTCTGTGATTCCTTGGCAGGTAAGCCAGAACCAAAAGTTCTTGAAAAGTATTATTTTTTGATTGATTAAAGCAATAAATAAAATTTATTTCTTTAAACAATCAAATCTCATTAAGGACTGTGATGTATAAGTATTAAATACATTTAATCCATGTGAGAAGTTACTATATATATTTCCCACATATAAATACACTGAAGAGAATAGAGTCTTGAGATGAATGATTACTATGATACATACTAACCTTTAAAAACACAAAGAACAAAATAATTGGGTTAATCAATATGCATTGTACACTGACCTGAGTAAGATCTGGAATGTCACCCTGATCAATTCCAACTTGCTGGGTTTACAAAAAAAAAGAAGGAAAAAACAAGTGTTACTACATGCAATGTAGTGGCAATGAAAATAAAAACCAGCAGTTTCTGAATGTTACACAGAAGCTATGTATAAAAGGGATATTCATAATTTTCTGAACTGGTACTAGTTTCACTAGGAACACACCTTAGAAATCACAACTGCATTAAAGTGCATCTCAAGGCAAACTCAGCTTTTCATCCAGCCTACCCTTCATGCCGAAAAGCCTGCTAGAAGCATTAGAAACAGGCACTTTACTTACTGAAACTAGCTCTCAATTTTTAGGCACTTACAGTAAAGGAGAGCCCCATAAATACCCTCAAATAGACTGTAATAATCAGTTTATACATTCTGGAGTATTCATAAAATTTATAATGATCCTTCAGAAAGTTTACTATGTGGTCTGGCTAATAAAATGGATACCCAAGAATCCCATTTCTATGTTAATAAATATATACAATCTTGAAAATACCTAATCTCTAGAATACTTCCTTGTATAGTGAAGTTAAGCAAACAATCTGCTTAAAGGTGCTTTTATGAATATTGATACTGTATCCTTTCCATACACATAGATTTATTTACCTCTGCTACTTTGAGGAACTCTGACAATTTGGTCATTCTGGCTAGAAATTTTTTGTAAATATCCAAGCCTTCTTTGCATTGGTTCTTCTTCATATCAAAATATCTTTCTGAGGATGCAAATAAAACTCTTGTAAGATAATACCCTCCTCAGCAAAATGCTGACACAATATTATAGAAGTTAATTTGACACAAGCTTCAGTAAGAGAACAGACAGCAGTAACTCAAAGCTATTCAGATTTTCAAACTTACAGGAATACCTGAAATTTTTTATAGTAAGTCAATACAGAACCACTGATTTTTCTGTTTCAATGTATTAGACTATAATGCAAAAATTTATTAAGCATGGATGTGAATCAGTGCAAATTGTTAAATTAGGTATTATGGTGAATATTTTCAAAAAGTCAGCTTATTAGCTGGCAATGAGCCAAATTATTTTATCATTTGAAAATATTCCTGGTATTTATTTACCTTTTTAAACCGTGTATCAATGCATTTTGATACTAAAATAGCTACATATACTGACTGAACTGACCTACAAAAAGGAGCATCAACCACATCCTTCACTTTTTATGGGTTTGCCCTATATACTTACAAATATGGCACTGAGTAAAAACGAATGGATTAACAGAACAAACTGATGGTTTCATTAATAAATTTGCTGAAAAAGTAATGAAAAGGCTTTGCTAAGAGCTTATCACCCTTTTAAAAAGCCCCTACATTTCATCTCATCAGTTCAGTCAAAGGTGATCAGTCAAGTTTTAAAGAAAGTACAGGAAAACAGAAATCAGCCACATTGTGAGTATATTTAATACCCTGAACACCACATATCTCACCAAACCTTTACAGCCCAATTGCAAAGGTCATCCATTCCACTTTTTGTTTCAGTCTCACCAATCACCCTCTCATTTCACTTTCTGTTTCAACATGTATTCTTCCAGCTAGCAGTGGATGTGTAAGCCTATGATCCTGGTCACCAAAACTAAGACAGGCTTCATTTAACAGCAATAGAGCAGAAACAATTTATTAAGAAACTGCAGTCAGAAATTGTCCATGTTCTTTAGTTCTCAATATCTTTCACAAAATTCAAAAGCTAAAAAAATTCTCACATACCTAAAAGATTAATAATCCCCTCATTGTATGCTGCAAAAAGTCTAATGGAATCTTTAAAGAGGAGCATAAAGGCAGCATTTATAACACCATTTGTTAGTTCATTTGGATTTGCCTGTGTAGAAAGCAATAAGAAAGTAAATTAGTATTTAATAAAATAATGAAACCCTCACTTCAAAATGAGAGAGTGTTACTTAACACTGAGCTTAAAGCACTTACATCAAAATCAAGGAGTGCATCCAGCTGGTTCTGTATGATGGGAAGGGTTTTCAGCAGCTTTTCAGGATTCATAGTTTAGATCACTCCATCTAACCTACAGAGTCAAAGACACACATTTACATGATACAGAGATCTCAGCACACACTGTACTGTTCCAACAACACAATATTGCTTCAAAGGGCCAGAAGAACACCGTGCCAAGCTCAAGAACTGTGCTCCTCCTTGTCCCACCCCCTGCAAGAGGAAGGATCAAACAGAAGCAGCAGTAATAGTCTTACCCTCTTTTCATTTTGGTGAAGTCAACTGCTACGAGTCTATATGAAAGTGCTTTTTCATTCAAGTATCTGCTGTATCGCCTAATGAAGGTAGACATATCATAGCCTAAAAGTCAAGCATTTGTAAGTTAGACATTTTGAAGGGGTACAGTTTTTCTAGTACTAGTTCTCCTACTAGCCTGTTTTTACATCAGCTTGCATAACAAGTCCTTCCTAGGTACTTTCCAGAATCTTGAGATGTGACATTAATTTCTTCCCAAGTTGCTAAGACTAGGAAAGCATTTGTTGCAATTATGAGAATGAACACCTAAACACATTAAAATATTAGACAAGAACTGAGCATAAAAGATTAGGCAAGCACCAAGCAGTTCTTGTTACAATGTCCTTGAAATTATAATAAATATATATTCCTAGTAAAATGCTGAAGCTTTGTAACGTTTCTGCCATCCCACAAAACCCACATAAAAAACCTAAAAATGTGTTCTACCACTAGCAAGTAATTAAAGGACTTATCAGAGATTTGAAGAAGCTCTCCCTATTTATACAACACATCCTAGTTACATTCCATGCACCTTAACAGTAAATATTTACTCCTGAGGCTTTAAAATGCAACAACAAAAATGATTATTGTGCTGATAATTCATCAGGTTTATTCTAATGAGCATCAAGAGCTCACTTTGTAAAGTTTACAGCTGTGTGTACAATGCTAAATACATTACAGACAAATTTCTAGCACTCACCTAGGTAACTCAGAATCTCACTTTGCCTGTGTCTACATCCTTGGCTGAACATTCTTTGGTGTCTCACGCAATAAAAATCAAAGCACCCTTCTATTTAAATGCCATTTAGCTCCTAGTGTGCACTGACACATGCACCATCACAGAGAAAAAAAGGAGTAATTTCCTTCAGTGAAGGATCCTTACCCTGCATGGCACTTTTGTCCAGGTAGTTATTTAAGTTGAACAAAGTGTTCCGGGATGCAAGATACTGGATAAAGCGCTGTTGGTGAAGAAAAAGTTGAGAATTTAATTGTTCTGAGAGTCAAAATATAGAAGCATATTACAAGTGAACTACACTTATCTTGCCACTGTTTCTAGGGACCTCTATCTACAACATAAATTAATTACAAGGGAAAAATACAGAGGAAAACTGAAAATACTCATTAGCAAAGCCTCTGAAGTCCAAAACTCGACTTGGCAAAAGTATAAATTAAAACTAAGCAAAGAGACATCACTGCTCATGAATAAAATACAAATAATCCTAAAGGAAGCTGCCTAGTTAACTTTGTACTTTAGAACAGACAAGCTGGAAAACGCAAAACAAAAATTATCCAAGCTTGCATTATCCAAGCTCCTGAAGTCTGACGTAGCTCAGCTGCTGTAGTGTGAAGAGCACACTACGTTTTACAGGTCATTTCAGTCAAGTTCACAGAGCTCTGCAGAGACCAGGAACACCAAGCTTTCACAGCACTTTAATGGGAAGCACTTTTAAGGATCATCACTTCAATGTTACAGTGGTCAACAATGATTTCTTAGGTCAATGAGCACACACAGGTTCAGGACTGTCACCTGACCAAAGTTCAGCTTTTAACATAAGGCTTGTGCAAGAGAGGCTACATTTCTAACTCTACGTTATTGACTAGGAAGCTTTTAATAAATTGTGATCAAATAATTTAAGTGAATTAAATGCAGCAAAACAATGCTTCAGAGGAATGTTAACAGCAACAACATATGAAGACTCAGCCCATTAGATGATGTCTTGCAAGATCAAATATTCTAGTCACCATATCCCTCTCCCCTTCAGCAAGTATTCTTTCTTATCTGTTATTAGGTTAGCTGCACATTTATGGAGTGCTAACAAGACTCTTCTGCTGTGCTCTTACTGATAAGCACTACCCTAATGAAGTAAAGCTCATCAGAAGTTGTCCAAGCCTTTATTCTAGAAAGGTCACTCATTATTCCCTCACAGACCAACCCAGATACCTGCAGGTAAACTGCAAATGCTGATATATTTTGGTATTGAAATAATGAAGGAATATTTTTTCCTCTGGACAAATACTTTAGAGCCTTCAGCAGACAGAAAACAAAATCTTTGAAAAAGTGAAGTATATATCTAATGCTTTACAGATTGAGACAATTTTTTAAAAGCTGTCATGTAGGCTTTAACAGAACGAATCATGTCTTACCTCATTTCCATACATCATGAGGTGGTGTGTTGTAATTAGAGCTTTGAACACTACAACCCAGCTACTGTTTGCAGTTCTCTCAAAGAGTGTATCTGCCAACTGTGGAATATTCACATTCATTTCATTTGTGCACTGTATTAGATCTAAATTAAAGGAAAAAAAATCAAAGCATTACAATGAGTTACATGCTCAGAGGATCAACATGTTATTTTGTGGTTTTTACATTGAGAATTCATACTGGAAGCATTCTTTGTTTAAGAAATAATTGAGCTCCTTTACTCTTCTTACTCAGATTCACTACATTTTAATGAAACATTTCAAGTATGAACTTCAAAGGCATTTCAATAATTTTATGGAGTCCCAATATCTCATCAATAAATAACCTGTTCATTGAAATGAAGCCCAAATTAGTCTCTGAAAGCCAGTGTGAGCAACTTTCTGGATGCTCAACGCCCGAGGCCTCTCAATCTAACCAAAAAAATAAAAATCTGAGAAGCAAGGAAAAGCTGAGACATTCCAACCTCATGAGATCCACAGGCAGCACAACCCTGCCACTCTGACCCAGGCCTGAGAATTCACACATGGATGGCAAATAAGATGCTACAGATCTGTAAAATACAACACTTTCCTGTAAGAATTAAGAGCAAGAATTTGCATCTATCCACCCTTCCACTTAGCTTAAAAACATCTGGTCACAAGCCTGAGTATTTTGTGATGGATCATAGCAGGTCTCAGGCTTTCCTATGAAAAAAGCTCTTTGTGTCCTAGACTGACAATAAACCCAACAGTAGAACATTAACTTGGGAGGTCAGAGACAGAGAGGTTCAAGACTCTGCCTGAGATTTAGTACAAAACCAGAACAGGCTCCAGCAGACACATGGGAAGAGCACTTGCCTGAGAAGGCTAAAGCAGGTCCTTGTTGAGAGAAGAGCAGAAGACTGAATCCAGGACTACTCTAAACCCCTCAAGACATGCACATCAGACATTTATTCTCTCCCTGTGCTAAATTTGGCTCAGGTGTGATCAAAGTACACCCTAAGGACTGGGCAAGGCCAGTAAAACAAACATCTGGGTTGAACAGCTTCCTTTGTGGCCTCTCCTTGAAGCTGAGCCTGTGACAGCCCGTGGGTCTGGGTAAGGACCTGAAGAAGGGCAGGTGCCTGGGGCGCTGGGCAGCAACTGAGATCCGAGGTGTTGGCACCACTGAAACAGCCAACTGCTCTGCCTCAGCAGCAGCACAGACAGGACAGACTGTGTCATCATAAGCACTTTAAATGTCAGCTTAGAGCTCACATATTTGATAGTTTAGGATAAAATATTTCACAGTAATATTGCACTTAAAATTTATATTTTTCTGGTGCACAGTGTATATTACAGATGGGCCTTAACTAAAGGCTGCTTTATCGAGAAAAAGTCCTTTGATTAAGGATTGCTGTTTGAAATAGTTTAATAACCAGAGTAACTTTAACAGAGAAAAGAATTTTAGTATCTCATCAAGGTAAAAAGCTGTAAAATGCAAGTTATAATAAGCTACTAATTTCATTCAGATGTCAGAGGTTTCCAAGTATGTACAACACATGGAAGCCAGGATGAAAACTTTCACTTATTAGCAACACACAAAAATGCTGAAATAACTGCTTTAACAGGTGAACTCTCTTTAAGCCCCATATCCATAAAACAAGTTTTGGTTTATACCAGAATAAAGGCTTACTTCCACAAGAAGCCATGCAGAAGTCTTCTGTCAAGTGTCAGTAAAAGAGTGGAGCTGACAGAGCCCTGCTGTATTTGAGAATCTCTTTTGTTATTGTTTCATTCTCAAGTGTGGACACTTCTGTGTAAGATACATGTCTGCCCATTTCGAAAGGCAACCAAAATGAAATACTTCTTATAGGCAGGGCCACCAGGAGTCTAATTCAGGCTGTGGCTGAGGTTCCAGCCCCAGGCACTCAGATATGTGCTGAAGACAACACTCGCTGGCTGCCCTGAGGACAATTTTTACAGGGGGTACTCAGCACAGTGTGGTTTTTGATTCCAAAATCTCCTTCAACACCCAAGCACAAAAGTCACAGTCACCAATATAGAAGAACAAGTGCTTAGACAAACAAAATGTCTCTAAAATACTAAACTAAGCAAAAAATGCCAGTGCATTTTATAAGCCAAAACTGGACTTTCTTAAGAGTGTGTTGCAAAAGACCAAGTTTAAAAATAAGGCTACTTCAAGGCTTCAATAAAGCTACTTGGGGTAATTTAAAAAATTATTATTTTACAACTAGCAATAAAAATGAAGCTGGCATTACATTTTAATTCTACAACTGAGATACATAAAAAAAGAATGGCAAGTGCCATTTCTCTAATATGATTCCTCTAAGTCTGCAACAGGAGTATCTATACAGTGGCAACTGTAGGGATCTATTACAGCTGGTGGCACAGAAGGAAAAGGTGATTATCCCCATACATCTGGAAGTATAAAGGAACACATGCACCTGAGAGACTTGACAGCTGGGCAACAATAACATGGATGTTGGCAGCAAAAACTGAAATGAAATGCACAGGGTGAGTGATGCTCATTTTCTTATCGCAGTACTTATATAAACATTTCGCAACTCAAAGCATTTTGCCAATTACCCAGAGGAATCATTTCAGCTGCAAGTGAAACTGTGGTGCTATTTCTAGAATGGAATTTAGAAACATGTTAACATCACACAGGAAAAAAAAAAGAAAAAAATAAAACAAACAAATAAATAAAATCTAAGGGCTTTAAACCAGAAGAGTACCATAGGGGTTTTCAAGCAGCCTGGAAGAGCTGTGGAAATCTTACTCTCTAGAAGAGTACTGAGTATTTCTTTCCCACAACTCATCTGAAATACTGGCACATCATCTATGAAGGTATATAGCTCTTCAGAGAGCAGCATAAATCCAGATACTAAAACCAAGATAAAATATACATATATCAGTTTTTGGAAAATTCTCAGCCAGGCACTAACAAAAACTGACATAGTTTTCAACTTTTAAGTAATGGGAAAAGTCATCATTTTCTGGAGTCAGGAATCTCACTCAAGAGAGCTGTAAATACATAAGATAAAGGCAACCATAATAGTTTAATATTCATATATTTCTTCCATTTTGTCACAGGACTGAAACTGCTCTAAGACAGATGTAAGAATTAAGACCAATTTCCTCAGTCCCAGCAGTCTTAAAAAAATACATTTTCTTCTAGAAAGTTGCATCATAGATGGCACATTACAAAATTGTAAAACACCAGAGCCACTTCAGCCAACTTTCTCAATGTAGCCAAGGAATGCAAAAAATTCTGCTGGAAGACTTAAAAGATAGCACTCAACTGTTACAAAAATTGTTATGCCCACGCTTGCTCATAGGGCACTTTTGAGAGCAATCTCTGAATTTCAGTTCTATAATAACAGCTAAATCTGAATTTTGAGTTACTTTACCACAAGCAAAGCAATTCAGCTATTCTGTCCCATACCCCCACTAAACAGGGCTACAGGACAGACAGCCCATAATATTTTTTAAAAAAGCTATATACAACCCCCACTTATAGATCCCAACAATATTAACTTTTTTTTTTGTTCAAGTTAAATTTCCTCAATTATCGTATTGAATAACTTCACAAATTGCTAAAGAACTTCAAATGAATGTCAGCCACTGGTCTGTGTAAAGAGTTCAAAAAACACCTTTGTCCTTATCACAGCTTACACATCTCTGCAAGAACCACACTGCATCACTTGACAGTCAAAAGCTCTGGTTGTCAAAAGAAAGAATGGGCAGTACCAGAATTACAGTATTGGAATTACCACTTCTTAGAAGGTTTCCAAAGCTTGTATACATACGGGAGTTTTAACATTAACTACCTTCTCCCTCCCCTATGCTTCTGAAGTGGGCTGTATACAAGTTAAACAGAAGCTGTTTTTTCATTACTGTGTTAATTTAAAAGTTTAAGCTGCAATTAATTTAGGGGTTTGTTTTTTCCAAGTTTTGGTCTACACACAAGTCTACTCTGCCAGTTACCAGCCTGGCTACAGTTTTAAAATTATTCTTTTTTTCTTTTGACTCTTCAGTAGTTAGACAAGAGGAGGTTTGCCTCCAACAGCTCCACTGTGCTGCAAACCAGACCCAGAAGCTGAGGGAGTGACAGAATGCACAGCAGGAAAGAAGAGACAACACCTTCAGGTGCTCCACTAAGAGGAACGATCAGCCTCTATATAATATCTGATATTATCCAAAAACATTACAAAATACTACAGAAATAGATCTGCTGACTTATTTAGGACACCATGACCTACTTTGAAAGGTAAATCCCCAAGTATGTCCATTGCCATTGCTTTGATTTTTGGGGTGGGTTTTTGTGGCTGTTTTTGCACTCTTAAAGCAAAATATGACTATACTGCTCAGCAGTTAGGAGTCAGACAAACCACAAGACTCTTCAATACTAGCTCAGACACTGCGTATGTAACACCTTTCTGTAAAAACCTATATTGTAATACCACAGCTTTTCTTGCTGAGGAAACTTGGCAATAAGGGGATTTTAAGAATTAATCTGAACTGAGGGCACAAACTGATACTCCTCCACAATCCCTGATACAACTGCAGCAACTCTCAAAAAAATTGTTCCTGGTAAAGCTTTTCCCTGAGCAGCAATTACAAGTAATACCAGATGGTGCAGCATTTTGAATGAGACACACACACGTAGTGACCAGAGTACAACTACCAGAGTTTCACATTAAATCCAAGCTATGTTTTCCTTCATACTGTACTTAAATTGGGTAATACTGGCATTGTATCTTGGAAAAACATACTGTGTGATTTGTTTTCCAGAGATTACAGTATTTTGTATCCACTTGCTCACATTTAATAATACAAGTAAGTCTTGTGTACAAGTGAAAAAATAAGAAGTGCTACTCAAAGGGTTGCAGATGTTTGAAAAGCAGTGCTCAGTGAAGACAAGAGCATGTCCATTGGGATTTTTTAACTCTTACAGACATATTTAAGGTACCATATTTCCCATCTTTTTTTTTCCCCACCCCACTGAAGCATTCCTCTATTTCAGATACCAAGTGACAACAAGATTTTTGTCTGTCTTAGGCGAAAGTCTGAGCAAATGAATTACACCGAATACAGAACTCATCTGGCACAGAAGGGGACCTTCAGGACACTGACTGACAGTTCTAAACAGCCTGGGATCAAAAGGAACTTGTTAGTCAAAAGGCAACCTCAGTTTATGCTATTCTCAAGTTAAGAATTGTTCCACGTTTTAATTTTCTTAGTTTGTAAGGGTGACTTATACCAGATGACATTATTTCAATAATATTTTCAAACAAGCATTTTCAAAAATATTTTCAAATATTTTCAAACTATCTCTTTCAGGATTCAGAAGCTTTCAAACTATTGAGCAAACTGTCACCACCTTCTGGCTTCCTGTTATGTTGCCATGTCTGGACTCAAAGGTTACCTCATTTAACTTGTACCACAGGCAGAACACAAGACCAGAAGAAATAAGATAACCTTTAAAAGGTATCTTTAAAAAACAAATTGTCAGTTACTCAGTTTTAAGGCTTTTAATTTCAACACAATAGCTGCAATGTTCACTACTGTAGCTTGGACGCCACCCATTCAGATCAATAACAAATGAAATATAGATTTGGCTACTTTTAACTGTTTGATCCACGCCAAAAGCTCTCACACAAGCTAGTATGAGCAGATCAGTGTCACAGGGTCACACATCCCAGTTATCCTCAAACAATATAACCCGAAGGCTTCTGCCGAGAGCCTGAACCATCAGCCCCTTTAGTACCATCAACTTGTATGAATCCTGCAAAACTACCTGCCTTTGTAGAAACCAACAAAAGGCTTCAAGCCTTTTTTTCTCTTTTTAACACACGCTTTTTTTTTTTTTTTT
>VWYN01020337.1:71813-138113 GCA_013400075.1 Hippolais icterina | reverse complement strand
CGGGGCCGGGGCTCGGGCCCGGCTGGTACGGGGCCAGGAGAGGAGTGGGAGCGGGATCGGAGCGGGACCGGGATCGGAGCGGGGCAGGAGCCGAGGCCGCCCCTCACGCCGCGCCTCAGGTGTCCGTCCGCAGGCGGTGGGGCCGAGGCGCTCCGTGACTCGCCGCCCTCAGCACCGCAGAATCACAGAATCAACTTGGATGGAAAAGACCTGGGCCATCATTGATCCCAGCCTGTGATCGAACATCACCACAACCGCACCATGGCACCGAGTGTTTTCTTAAACACCTCCAGAGTCGGTGACTCCACTGCCTCCCTGGGCGGCCCATTCCAATGTCTAATCACCTTTTCTGTGGAGAAATTCCTCCTAATGTCCAACCTAAACCTCCCCTGGTGCAGCTAGAGATTATGATCTCTCGTTCTGTCTCTATCTGCCTGGGAGAAGAGCCCACTCCCTGCAGCCTCCTTTCAGGGAATTGCCCGCCGGCTCTTTGTTCCGTGGGTGGGTGTGAATGAAAAATAAAACCTGCCGAGTCGTCACGGAGAGTTAGCGGTGGGAGAAGCACCGGCGGAGGAGCCGGGGCCGTGCTGAGCGGGGGTGGCCGAGGGGAACGATGAGATGAGATTTTAATCATAGATCGCAGCGGTTTGCGTTGGAAGGGACCTCAAGGACAGTCCAGTTCCACCTGCCTGCTAGACGCAGTTACACTAGCTTTTGTAGTGATGAATTCTTCTTTCTCTTGCGGACTTTACTTTCAGAAGCAACGTCTGGGGGAAAAAAACCAAAAAACCGAAAGGGCCCGACTTTCCGTGCTGAACCTGTTTCAAGGGACTGTAGAAGCATTTATCTGAGTCTAACCTTCAACCCACTGCCAAACCCACCACTGAAAGCTGTCACCAAGTGGTGCCACATTTACATGTGTTTTAAATCCCTCCAGGGTTGGTGACTCCATCACTGTCCTGCGGGGCCTGTTCCTGGGCTTGTCAACCCTTTTGGTGAGGAAATTTTTCGTAATATCCAATCTAAACCTCCCCTGGCACAACTGGAGGCTAACTGCTCTTGTCCTATCACTTGTTGCTTGGGAGAAGAGACTGAGCAGCAGCTTGGATGCTGTGGAGCACTACTCACATGTAGCCAAACCACTGGTGGGTTCTCAAAACTCAGTTCCAATGCTTGACAACCCTTTTGGTGAAGAAATTTTTCTCCAAACGTTTCCAGCTACTGATACCCAGCACAACCCTGTGAGAGCTGCCATGAGGGAAATCCATCCCAGCCAGACTCAGGTACTGTGACAAAAAAAATGCAGCATCACTACTACTCAGTCAGAGCAAACACTCTTCCCAGGCCATTCCACAGTGGAGTATTTTTTTAACTTCTGCATTTATAGTACACTAATATAAGTGTGAACACTCCCACAAACACAAGATAGAGCACAGCAATAGCTATTTTTACTTTGAAGTAAAAATACAAAAAGTAAGGAGAGTAAAAAGGAGGCAGTTGAATATGAGTGTTATAAACAAAAATCTAGCAGCTTCTGACAGTCAACTCATATTTTAGGGTGCTGATTAAAACTGTATTGCTTACATTATCCCTAAAATGAAATACTCCATAAATATGTGGGTAGACTGCCACACACCAACCGTCTGCTATTGCAGTACACATGTAAAAGTAATAAAGCAGGAAACACTTGCAGTCACATTACTGTGTATTCCACTAGTACATAAAACTTTTGACTTTTCATAATATTTGTATGATATAGAGGGTGTTTCTTAAGTGCTTCAGCATATTCCTTATTGACCATGAGATAACCACAGGGAACAAGGACTACTGAAATACCTTCTTACCAAGTTATGCTTCATACTTAAACTGTCTTTAAACCCAGCACACAGGTTTATACATTCTCATTAACTACTATGCCCTGTCCTTTAACAGACACTCCCATCCTGTGGGTTTCCTCTACTCCTCCAAATCTTCATTAGAACAAGCTATACTACACCAGATACTGTATCACTGCCCCTCCTCAGCTGGAGAGATGGGGAAAAAATTAAGATGAAATACCAGTATACAGCACAACCCTATGAGGGCTGCTGTGGGGAAAATCCACTCCATTCCAGGCAGAGCCAATAAAGTGTAAAGAGAACAACAAAGGCAAGCAGGGTCAGCAGCAGAGATGTCTCTTTTGATACCACTGAAAAGCACAATAACACTGAACAAATATTAGTGGTCCTATGAACTGGGGTGTGTAATGTTGTGAATGAAGGATTTCTATGGACCTAAGGGCATAAATGCATTAATACATGGTCACTGATATTAAATTATTGAACATTTCCTGTGCTGAGAAAAGTTACAACCTCTTTAGTCTGACTGACAGCAGGCAATTTCCAGCTGCCTTATTTTTGTTTTAAGACTTGTAGTTTCTGGGGAAAAAAAAAAGTGATCTTGAATCTTCAAAGCCTGAGGGAACATCAAAAGGTAAGAAAAGAAGAGATGGAAAGATTAAATACACATTACAAATGTCTACGTCACTTTGGGCCTGTCTAAACAGGGAAGCTCTTTTGCAATAAAGGAGGGTGTGAGCTGAAGCACAGCAGCTATTCTGTACTGCCTCCTCCCCCAGCAGGGACTCACTTATTTTGTTGTGTTTCAGAAAGCTTAAATTCCACATGAAAGTGCCTGAGTTGAGTGTTTCCCATAGGCATGGCTCTGTCTTTACTGGGCTCAGGGCCAAATCTGAGTTCAAATGTCCCTCTTCAGTCAGTGCATTGACTTGCTCTGGGTTCAGGCCATCCTGTGCACCCCCTGCATGCCTGCAGGTAGAATCACAGAATCGTTTAGGTTGGAAATGACCTTTAAGATCATTAAGTGCAGCCATTAACCCAGTATTGCCACAGCCAGCACTAAACCATGTCTCCAAGTACCACATCTACACAGCTTTTAAATATCTCCAGGTATGGTGTCTCCACCACTGCCCTGGGCAACCTGTTTCCATGCTTGACAACCCTTTTGGTAAAGAAATTTTTCCTAATATGAAACCTAAACCTCCCCTGGCACAACATGAGGATATTTCCTCTTGTCTTGTCCCTTGTTACTTGGGGGAAGAAACTGCCCTTCAGGCCCTGATGTCTGTCCAGGCTAATGCAAAAAACCTTGCTCTTGGCCACTCTCCTGCACCTATGCTTTAGTTCATTTTAGTAAAGAAGAAAAGTGGAAATTGTATGTACAATTTACATCTCATGCATTTTTCTGCCCTCTGTTTACTATAGGGTGAGTAATGAAGGCTTCAGACAGGAAACGTGGTCCAGGCTTGGATAAATATAAATAGTGCTTGGGGATGGTGGCAGTGGAGGGAATGGATGGTTCTGGGCTTCTGCCATGACTGAATGACACAGATGGTTTTCCAGGGAAATGAGTATTTTAGCAATGAGTGGTGAATATGCTGCGGGCTGACTGTACCTAGAGCCCTGGGAATGCAAACAGTTTAGCAGCAGGTTTGTCAATAAATACCATCTGCTCAGTAGCACTGCGTCCAAAATTTAGCAGAACCTACCTTACTGGAGGCTGTTGCTTTGCTGATAGAGTTGAGATAAAAATCTAACAACTGAATTATTTTTTTTTAATACTGTGATTGTGATCTGAAATTATAAAACTAAATTTATTCAGGCTTGTTCAATCCCAGTTTAAATCCAAGAGAGTTAAAATGTTGTCATTAGCATTTTTCCCCGGTGGCCAGCAAGATATCTGCATGGAAAAGCGAGCTGTGAACAAGGCTGCTTCTCTCACAGTTCAGACCACTGAAGTGTCTGAGAAACACCTTGATTCCAGGGTGCCTGCAAGGGAAGGAAACAAACCCTGGCAGCAGCAGAGATGGGGTTCCTGGGGGCTGAGAGATGGAGGATTGAGGCTGATTTCCTGATCCAGCACTCCAGGCACAAAAGGTGAGTGAATCCTTGGCCCAGCCTTTCTCCATGCAGGGGCACCAAGAGTTCTTTCTTCTTGACTCCCAGTTTTCCATGAGTTTTGCCAAAGCAGAGTGCTTTGGGGATGTTTACTGCTGTCAGGTGTGGTTGAAATTGGATGAGGAGGTTTCTGGGAGAGAAACCAGGCATCAGCATCATCTAAAAAGCCCAATACCAGAAGGAGTTTCAATGTTAGTTAACTAATTCTTACCTGAACAGAGACATGACAGGAGAAAAACTCCACACACTGTTGTCCAGCTTGGATTTATGGGTACCATATTCTGCCAGTCTCTTTTAAAGATCTTTGTTTCCCTCTCTGGGTTGTAAAATGTCGATAAGAAATTGAGCTCCAGAACTGGGATTCTCTATAGCTGGATTCATTCAAACCTTGCATAACTACAAAACATGAGAAGATCAGATCATGAGCCCCATTCTCCGGGACCTCTCCTCAAGACACCCTGAGTAGTGACTAGGTTTGTCTCAGGGCTCTTTTTGGAGCCTACAAGATGCAAAAATTGTACACAATCCCTGAGCCCTTTAGGCCCCTTTCCCAAGCTCCCTGCAGACATGAAATCCATGCTCAACAGTGTAGGAGTGCTAAAAGCCACCGTCTGGTTTTCCCCTCTCCTGTCACATGAGGGAAGGAGGTCACACTTCCTCTGTCCCTCCCATTCAGCCCCTGCCGAGGGGCAGTGACCTGGGGCAGGACTTGGCCCTGGCAGCTCTCTCTCCTCTTCTCAGGCATCTCCTACTTCTGCCTCTCAAACTTGACTGCTGGTGAAGTTTAAACTTTTAAATTGCTGACTTTGTATAGAGAAGAGAGAAAAGAAAGAGGAAAAGAAAGAAAGGGAAGGAAAAACTAATCTGGAGTTATGCCGCAGTTGCAAAAAGTGCTGGGAGGCAGAACTCCCGTGGCTCCCATTGCAGCAGCTGGTTGCTGTTCCTGCCCTTAGGCTCCTCGTGTTCTTTGCAGGTGTATGGCTGTCAATAACAACATATTTGAGAACATTTCTGATTTATTTCTGAAGTACTTCTCTGTGAAAGAGTTTCTTTTTGGTGAAGAAGCTGTTCTGGTTCTACCAAGGTTCATGGAAGTCTCCTTTGCCTGACTTCTCTGTTTAACATTACAATTCAATGTTTTTTTAAAAGGGAAAACAAAATAAATACTCCAATATGATGCAATTGGTGTAATATAATTACTCCAGCCTGTCCTGGTTGGGTCTGTTACTTCCTGAGTAGGTTTATGAGAAGGGTTTTGAAAAGCAGGAACTGAGTACAGTATCTCATACAGATTCAGGATCAAGACTTAGGCTTGGAGATTAGTCTTGGTTTTGGCTTTGGGACTGTCCCAGGACAAACCTCGTTTATTTTCCAGAACCATATATGTGTGTGTGTGTGTTTTTGTGTACACTGTGCAGTTCTGATACAGACAGTCACTGCTGACATCAGCAGGCACTTAAGGAAATGTAATTGTCACCTGAGGAAATGGCATGGCTGGCCCATCTCCAAATATTTCAAAAGGTTTGGGTTGACAGATGACCAGAGTATTGATCCATTGTTTCCATCACCGTGGCATTCATTCCAGGGGCCTGTCTGTGACAGACAGTGATAAGACAAGGTGTGATGCAGGTGCTGGAGCTGTTTTGGAAACATCAGAGAATGCAGCTTGGAGAACCCTTGGTCATTTCCTGCCCTTACACTAATCATTTTAACTATAGACCCAATAAAACCTGCAGAAACAAGAAAGCTAAAATCATTGGCCTAATAAAATTATACAAACTGTGGACCAAAGCAGATTCCAAAGGAAAAGGAGCATACCTGGCTTGGGGAAAAAGGATTTGAGGAGAGTTGGGGTGAGGGGACTGATGGGGCTGTGCCATGGCAACAGAGGAAGGAGCTAGCAGCACAGCCTCCAAAAAAAAAGGAGATTTTTTGCCTGAAAAATCTGCCAATGGAAATCAATCTTGTATTAAAATCAGTTTAAAGCACTCTTGGAAATTACAGCCCATCAGGCATTAGTTTCTTATCAAATAAATAAAGGGGAACAAAAAAAAATAACAATAAAAGTGAGACATTTGGCTAAGCAGGTATAAATAGGGACAAAGCTGCAAATGCTTATAGAGGAAAATCTTCCATTTCGGTTCCTTAAGTGTGTCAGTGAAATGGAAGATAAGGGCAAGCCAGCACATTCCTTTTATATAGAGTTGCAAAAAACCCCCAAACCCTGAACAAACCAGAAAAAGGCTTGGACAAATGAGCTTAGGCACTTGTGAGATGCCATCAAGGCATCTGGCTGTGTTACTAAGTGCTCACCAGTCTCTGAAAAGCTGATCCTGAAAGGGAGAAACAGAATTAGATGCAAAGAGTAGAGTTACAAGTATTTTGAAACTGAAATGCTTGTATGCAATACCTTGCTGATAGAATGAGCACCAGGTCAATGCCATTGGAACACAGTGGTTTCAAAGTGGTCCAAGAGATGGATTTTCTTTTTAATGTGGGACTAATTTTTTTAATACAAACTGAACTAAACCAAATAAAGATACTTGAGTTT
Source organism: Hippolais icterina (assembly GCA_013400075.1). NCBI lineage: Eukaryota > Metazoa > Chordata > Aves > Passeriformes > Sylviidae > Hippolais > Hippolais icterina. Next base: position 131,606 of record VWYN01020337.1, on the reverse strand, counting down.
AGCATTTATCACAAGTATTAAGAGTTTAACCAGAACTGGAGCGTTCACAGAGGTAACTGAGAGCCTCTAGAGACAGCTGAGATGGTCACAGTGAGGAAGGAGCCTGAGCTGGTGCTGCAGCAGGTACTGTCAGATGGGGTGGCTCCCATTGTACACAACCTGTCCTTGCCACTTGTCCTATTGCCTGTTTTTGTGGGAAATGCTGCATCTAACAAGCAGCCCCATGTGCCACAGAGCTAATAAATAAACTGATGGATAGTTTTCTATGGGTTTATGCCTGAGGACTGGCAGACCGAGTTCTCCGAGGCTGCAGCACAACTGTGTTGCTTAAAAGACATCAGAGAAGCCACACGTTGTGAATGTTCTAACCACAGGAAAAACTCAAATGGAAGTTCATGCTATATTAAACACCAATGAATCCACATGAGAGAGAAACCTTAAGTGAAGAGTGGAGTTTCTGGTGTCTAATAGCCACTGACTCCCATTCAAGTTTTTTTCCCAGGGTTTAATTCATTCTCTTGCCTCTTTTATTTTCTTTTTTCAGCCTGATTACCTGCTCTCACAAAATTTACAAGCAAGACATTTACTTCTTTGAAAATAGGTGGGCAGTGAACTCAAGTATTACTGGGGAGGGGATGGATGGAGTGTGATCTTACAGGAAAACGTTGAAAATCAGATCCCATCAGCCTGGCAGGGTCAGGAGAAGCTTCTGTGCTGAGCCTGCAGATGAGAGAGCTGAGCATGGTATTTTTAGAAAGTCAGCCAAGCAGACAGTGCCACGTTCCTTTCTGTGCTCTTCTCTTCTTTTTACACAAGCCACCATGAGCCCAGAGGTGAGAATGGGTGTACCACATATCAGCTGTAATAGAGCTGGTTTCACTGAGTAGCATCGCTAGGGAGGTGAAGTTTTGTTATCCACCCCATTGCCTGGGAGGGACAAAAATGTCAAGGGCTGGACACGTTTCAGGGCACAGGAATGCTGAGCACAGGGCAGGGCCCTGTGCTCCATAGGCAGCTGGCACAAGGATGCTCTGGCTGCTGCTGAAAGCCCCGTGGCCAAATTTCGTGCACATTCCCAAAGTGTGGAACACAGGCATGTTAACAGCACAAGCCCGTGCACATGCTTTGCTCTCAGCCAGCATGGGTTTATTTCACCTTTCTTTGTGATCAGCTAAAATGAAAATGTTTGTTAGCTGCCTGTTGTTATTGGTTTCATAGCTATGAATTGCCCTGTGCTTTACAATCAGTTGCTTTGGCTCCTATTGTTTTTTGAAGTGTTAAGGTTGTGCAGGCTGAATGAGTGTGCAGGCAGTGACAGAGACATTTGTTTGCTGAAAAGCCATTTGCTGTGTTCTCCAACTACACCTATTCCACAATATCCCCTCTTCCCCTGGGTTTCATCATCCCTACACCCTTAAACATCACACCACAACCACAGCCCTGTTTTTTTGCATGAATTCCCCTTCTGTGTATAAAATTAATCAGCAAAAATGGAGAGGGAGTACTGGCAACCCCTCAGGAACCCCCACTTCTGACAGCTTTTTTCCTCTGATGAATGCAAGTGTGGGGTTTAGTATGCAAGTGCACACACCATCTTAGTGATGGATGAGCCTTCCATTCCTCACACAGGGCTGGGGTGGGTGTCACAGGGCAGTGCAGTCATAGGCACTGGGCTCTGCAGTGTCATGAAAAGAGAGTCTTTTCTGCACCCAGCAGAAGGTGATAGTAGTTTCTGTGTCCCTTTTTCATCCCCAGGAAAGCCACAGTGTCCCTGCACGTGGGGAGCAGCAAAACCCCACTGGAGAACTGACAGTGGCAGCATGGCCACAGCAGGGCTAGCTGTGAATTGAGCTCATGAAGGAAATGGCATCACTTTCTTCTTCTGGCAGCAGCTGAGAAGGGCATGGGGCTGTGGGGGCTGTGAGGGCTGCAGAAGCTGCTGGGCAGGCAGAGAGAGTGTTAACTGCAAACACCATCAGTTGGGCCATCCTTCACCAGGGTGCCACCCACCCCTGGGTTTGGAACGGGCCAGCATCAGGCCAGGATTAGCTGTGATGGGTGCTGGGTGCCTGGGGTGATGGATATCTCAGAGTCTGAGCCCAGGAACACCTCTTGCCATGGGGTGTCTGGGGAACCATCCAGCAACCCCAGAAGTGCCCATGCCAGAGGGTAAAAACAACTACATGAACATGGACAGTTTTCTGCTTGCTTCAGAAGGCAAAATTTACAAAAATAAGGGCTGCAAAGATTCTTGCATGCAAAACACTGTAATGGAGTGGACAGCTGTGGTGCAGCTTGGGGCCCTCTCACCTTAAAGACTCTGGGTGTTGGCAGGTTCCCACCCCGGGGCTGGTGCAGCCCTGTGCCTGGGCACAGGCAGATACTGCTGGTTATCTCCCTGGGACAAGGAGCCCGGGACACTGCAGGGGAGATATTTGTACCAGGACATTTCCAGCTCGTGCAGTGCTCACCTCTGCCTTGCTGTGTGCCAGAACACTGTGACAGCAGCACAGGCACTGCTGGTGTGGAGGAGCTGCAAAGTTGGTGTCACCACTCCCGAGTTCTGCAGTAGTGACAACTTCTAGCAAACCAAAACTGATGAGCAATATTGCAGTGAATCCCACAGACAACATGAAAACCTGGCTGTAGTCATCCATCACTGACCTGATCAGGGTGATGCCTTGGGAAGGCTGAGCTGCAACAGAGACTGGACAGAGCCAGAAAATAAAGCAGGAATTTATTGAAAGGCCTTTAGGGTACACCTTGGGCAGGACAGGGCCTAACTAGGGCTACACCCAAAATGGTCACAAAATGGACCCCAAATGGTCACAAAATGGATAAATTATCATGAGGTCTTACATACAAAGCTCCATGAGTTACTGCTGGACTTGTTTCCCTCTGCTGTGGGCACATGTGGGTGTGCAGGGAGCAAGAGGAATAGAGCTGAACTTCATCCTCTTCAGTACCATCATCAACAAAATGTGGTCTGTGGTAACAGAATTTTGTTTATTTTCCTAAGAAATGCCATCTTCAGCACTGAGGGGTAACATCTATTTGGAGACTTCCATGAAAATGACTCCAAACAACAGCTTGAGATCGACCACTTCCCCCTGAAAGGTTTCACAAGCTAAGATGGAAGATCATTATTTAAGGTGGCAGTGGAAGCTGTTCCTCTTCTCTGCCTTGATAGCAAGAGAGGTTGGATTTGGGCTTACCTGCACCCCCAGGTCTTGGCTGCAAGGACGAGAGAGAGATACTGGCCAAAAGAAATCCACAAAATCCACAGTTCTCTCTCTCTCCCCTCTGGCTTTGCCTTGTGATGCATGCTGAGGTTTGTATCACGGATGGAGTGACACACTTCACCTATAAGAGGGAAGTAGCAGTATGGCAAGGCATGCTTGATTATTTCCTGCAGAGAGGTCAGCCAGGAGTGTCAGGGAGACCCTCCTGTTGAGATCCAAGGTTCACGAAGGACCCCTTGCATTCTAAACTCCTTTCTCAGGGGAGTCTGTGTGCAGCTGTATCCAGACATAGACACAGGCTTGGGCAATGGTTTATGTCTGAAGGACTGTATGTGCCCAACCAATTCTTTGTATCACTCAGCTAAGATTTCAAAGTTTCAGCACGCTTATTCTCAATTCACTTCCTCTGCTATGACAAGGATTCTCTCAGCCTCGAAGAGTAGGTGTTCCTACTCAAGGGCAGCTCGAGTCCTGCAGCCTGCTGTGGTGTAGGAGAGCTCGACAGGCATTGGGCTGCCTGCTATTTATGGACTAACATGACTGACTTACGGTCATATTTACATTCCAGCCGTATTTTGGTTGGCACATGCTCAAGCAGCCCTCAGCTGTTGAGCAAGACTAATGGCCCTTAGCTATTGACATTATCTGTCTTCCCAGAGTCCAAACCCACCACTGGTGGCTATTGCTTAAGCAGAAAGTGGGGGAGCTCATGGCCAGGGCTGGTTGTTAAAAAAAAGCAATCACTGCACAAAGTATATTCCACAACCCCTGAAAGTCTTTGCCAGCACCAAGCTCTTTCTTTCACCAAAGTATTTTCCTTTTTTCCTCCCCTCTGCTGTTTGGGGTGACAGCAGCTGGGCCATACATGATGTGAACAGCAGACAAGGATTATCTCTAGACCTGTTGAAGGACAGATATTTGCATGCTTTCCAAGCCAAAATAAAAGGTGATGTTTGGGATGTGGAAGTTTTGTTGCCCTGAGCTCCTACCCCACGTAGTCACAGGCATCTCTGAACACCTTGTGCCCACCCTAAAGCTGCTGCCAACCTCCCACCAAAGTGGGATTGGATGCCCTGGAGGGTGCTGGGCTGTAATCTCCCAGTGGGAGCAGCAGGCAGGCATTAGGCACAGCAGGGCAGGGTTTGCATTTTGTCTCACCCTGTGCCTTGCAGCTTTCCTCACTGGGTTTCCCCTGCCTGCCCTGCCCTTGGCCCTTTGTACTGGGGGATTGGTGGGGAGGGGAAGCGAGCACCTCCCCAGGGAAGTGGCCAGATCACAATTTTACAAACAGGTTGCTCAACCCTGGGCTGGAGTTACTGATGCCATCTCATACTGCCCACTGCTCTGCAGCACCAGGAAGCTTTTGTGTCAATGTTTCCCAAGCAGAGGACTCTGCTTGGCTGCAGTACAAGTGTCAGGGTTATCAGAGAAATCTGATTTTTAAGTATTTTCTGACCATTCAGAGTAAAAGGTTGTTGAGAAAGCACATTCCCACCAGCTGCTAAGGTACAGTACTTGTAGGCAAAGCTTCTGGTGGAATATGATTTTTTCTGCCTCCTCCTCCTTAGGCTGCAGGTTTCCCTCCCCCAGGTACCAGACTGAGACTTTTCCCCAAGGTGCAAGCAGCTGGGTGTGTTTTCCTCTTCCTTGCAGAATTCTTAGTGACCAGGGTTCCAACACCTTTCCTCCCGACATGATCCACAGAGGCTGAAGGTAAAAAAGTGAATTCAAGCACTTTTTGAGCCAGTCCAGTCCAGCTGTGGATTGTGGAAGGATTAATGGTGAGGTCACTGGTGAGAGGAGCACAGAGTGATAGGCAGGTCGGCAGTAGAAATGAATCTATTCATTGAGCCTTGGGTACCATTTAACAGTCAGAGCTGTTTAGAGAAAAGTCTGAAGAGGTTTATGGATGATAAAGTGTGCATTTTTGTTTTTCTCTATATACAAACATGGAAAAAAGAATGACTGACATTTCTGGAGTCATTCCAAATTTTCATTTGCTGCAAAAGTCAGATTCTGGGTGTGCTGATGATGGAAATCCATCTTTATTTTTCCTCCCTGTTGTTTTGTCTTTACAAGTCATGCAAGTTCACTCTTGAGCTGTCTCTGGTGCATTGCTCAGTGCTGCCTGGGCAGAGGCAGAGCCCCCCCGGCACTGAACTCTGAGGAGTTCCTTGTGCTGACCAGGCAGAACAGGATAGATTTCCTTCGGTGCCATTTCCTGATGATTTCTGACTAACTGTGGAGGAAGTTAAACCAGAGAAATGATGAATCTTCTATTTTTTATTTTAACAACACTTTAAAAAGGACATCTCTTGTTTTGAACTGTAAACAGCCTTGCTGTCCTGCTGCCTGCCTCATCTTCATGGATGAAATTTACACCAAAAACAGATAAATTTTCTTCTGGGAAGCCCTTAACATTTTGGGGGAACTTAATTTGTCAGTGTACATTCGGCTTGCTCAGTGCTTTAAAATAAATTATTCATAGTCTGAATGAACATACCCTAAGGTGTGACTGACTGAGTCACCTGCTCCTATGGCCAAGGGCAAATCTCCCAGCCTCTGGATTATTGGGGCCCCTTAGGCACAGCCCTGTGGATGTGAGGCTGCTGGGCAGGAGAAGCAGCAGCAGGAGGCAGGAGAGGGTCAGTGTGTCCCTGCAGCCCTCCTGGAGCTCCTGCAGCAGGGCACGGCTGTGTCAGGGTAACCAGCCCCCGGTGGGGCAGGGTTGAAGGGGAGCAGCTCAGTGCCTCAAACTGGGGCTGTGGGCAGGGATGTCACTGTGGGGGGAGCACCCAAGCCCCACTAGGATTCCTGGAAACTTTGTCTTCCTTTGCCTGATAAGCCTGGTTGCTTCCTGAAAGCTACATAAATGCTAACCAAAGACACGGAAGGGTTATGGAGACCTCAGGGGTTTTAGGAATCCGTGTGTTGCTCAATCCTCCATGTCTTTCTGTAGAGGAATTCTCACTTTCAGGCTGTATAAAAGGTTGCAGTTAAAGCTTGTCCTGAATTTTGATATGGAAATTTAAAGGAAAAAGGAATCCCTGTGTTGCTCAATCCTCCATGTCTTTCTGTAGAGGAATTCTCACTTTCAGGCTGTATAAAAGGTTGCAGTTAAAGCTTGTCCTGAATTTTGATATGGAAATTTAAAGGAAAAAGGAATCCCTGTGTTGCTCAATCCTCCATGTCTTTCTGTAGAGGAATTCTCACTTTCAGGCTGTATAAAAGGTTGCAGTTAAAGCTTGTCCTGAATTTTGATCTGGAAATTTAAAGGAAAAAGCTATATTTGCTTTCTGGCACCTCCTCAAGTGCTTGCAGACACCTGCCGGTGCTGCCCGTTTGATTGTTTTCGTTGTTGTGTAACTCTACAAAACACTCTGTGCCTTCCCAGAGAAAACCAAGATGCTGGCAGAGTGACAGCCTCCTGGAGAAGGTGGCAGAACGGATGCTTCATGGGAGGGATCTGTGGTTTTTCTTTTCTGGGGGAAAATACAGAGCAGGTCTCCCCCATGCTGCTCCTGTGGGGAAGGATGCTAAGAAATCTGAAGATAGCAGCATAGTCAGAGGCAATTCCAAGAAGCTGAGCTCCTGGACAAAGAATTGAGCATTTTTCAGCGAACTGCAACAACCACCACAAACATGCAATGCCAACACTCCCTCAAACTGCAGAAAGCTTTAAAGCCCTCAGTGTGAGCCCACCAGAGAGCAAGGGCTTTCCAGGCTCTTACACGGTGATGGATGTGCCAATGCCAAGATCCGAAAGCTGTCAGAGCAGGATGTTGGGGCTGTTTAACAATGAGCTTATGCTAAAATTGGATGTGAAAGGAAAATCAAAGCAGAACAAAACAGGACAGTGAATGAAAGGTTGGGTTGCTCCCTGCTCGTTCCTGCATTACAACAGGGCCTGGGATCAGCTCCCCAGGTGGGGATGGGCTGAGCCCCTGCCAGTGCATCCCTGTTTATTACACTTTGTTTGCACTGGATGTGGTGCCCCTGGCTCCCAGTGTGCTGCCATAAATATGTATAACCCCATAGCCCAGTCCCTCTGCACTCTCTGCCCTAAACAACTGGAAGAGGAGCTTTAGATGCTGTTTGATGGGGAAATGCAGATTTCAGGACCTGTCAAAACACAGTGTGAAGCCTGCATAAGTTGCTAGCAAAAGGGCAGGACTAAGACCCCACAAATTCAGTGTTTTTTCTGCTACTGCCACTGGCCTGGGGGGAGTCACTGTCCTGCAAAGCCCACACGAAATATTGGAAGTAAAGTATGGTTCCATTGCCAATACTCTTGGGGATCTCCTGGAGAGAACTGAGATATCACCACTGTGGCCTTGAGTTGATGCAGAGCCCAAGGATTAGGAAGGAATGCCTGTTTCTAAGGCAGATGTTCTGCTGAGCAGCTCTGGCTAAAAAAGACCAAAGCAATTGCACTTTAACCAAAAGAGCTGAAGAGATAAAAAAGTGCTGGGCTGAAAGGCTGGATATTAGACAAAAGTTCCTCACCAGAGGGTGAGCACTGGAACAGCCTCTGGAAGGAAGTAGTCACAGTAATCAGCCTGCCAGAGCTGAAGAAGAGTTTAGACAATACTGTCAGGCACATGATGTGATCCTTGGGCTGTGCTGTGCAGGACCTGGAGTTGGACTTCAGGTTTGTTGTGGGTCTCTTCCAACTCAAGGCATATTCTATGATTCTATGATAGGGAATTGCTGCCGTTTTGGAGAGGTTTGTTTTTCATACCCCATGAAGATAACCTGGTTTTGCTACCTGGCTGGCTGCTCTGTGGCTTTTTGCTTCAGGGAAGTATTTGATGTGGTTTGAAATCGCAGATGTAACTAGAGGGGCCAACCTCTATAGAGCTGAGTACTTACATATCCAGACATTCTGCTGACAGTTTTTTCACATTATCATTATTGTTATTTTTTAAAATTATTATTATCCAATCATTAAAGCACTTTGCACGGAGGTATGAGAAGTCTGAGAGCTTCCTGGCTCACTCCATGGGTGGCAGGGCTGATGGTGGCTTTGATGCTGTTGTTTCCCTCTGAGGCTCTGGGAGGAGGTGCAGCTGAGGGAGGTCTCTTTTCTGGGAAGTGTTTTTTTCTGGGAAGTGCTGTCTGATGAAAGGGTTCTGCCCTCCTGGGCAGAGGACACAGAAGAGCTGTGAAGGGGCAGTCAGACTTTATCTGACCTTTTATTTGTCTGACCTGCCCTCCCTTGAAAGCCAAGCAGAAAATGTCACCGAGTTCCCTTCTATCAAGCCTGCAGGGGAAGGCTTATCTAAGCCACACGTGTCTGTGTGTCTTGAGCTGTGCAGCCAAGTTTCCACCAGTGCCTCTCAGAGCACTACACCTCCCTCCATCCACCACCGTGGGTCTCCAGCCAGGATCACAAAGCGTGCAGATCCAAAAGTGGCACTAGCCTGAGGCAATAAATAAACGATTTCCAAACTACCTGGCTTGTTAGCAGCAAGGCTTGCTCAGCTCTGCTCCCATGGACTGCCCTGTCTCATCTCCCATATCCCGAGATGTGCCCATTGAAAGGATCCACGTCCCTAGCTTGCTGCATGTGGAAATTACATTGCCAGCAACTCCACTCCTCAGCACAGAGCAATTAACCATTAATTTAACCAGGTTAAATAACAACTAGTCTTTGTATCCAAGCCTGGAGCATGTGCTGAATAAATCCGTGCATGTGCTCTGCATGGTGGGTCAGGAGTTGTGCCCCTTTCCTGCCCCTTGGCTCTGGCAGCAGGAGTTGGGGCTGGGACTGGGAGCTGCAGCTCACCCTGTCCCAGGGGGATACAGACACGAGTCCAAGTCACAACTCCAGAGTTCTTTGCTATTCTGCAAATAATCTCCCTGATACACAGGCGTATGACATTCGTTTGCAAATTTGTTTGAATTTGCATCCAGATATTTCATGTGAACAAGTCACTGCCTAATGAGAGAATTAAAAAATGGAAAAAACCCTTAAATGAAAAATGTGGGAGCTTATCCCATGAGCACCTTCACTTATCAAAATAATAATTAAAGATCACAGCTATCTTTTATATTAATTTATTAGAAAAAAAGATACAGTTTAATGTGCAAATATATACACCAAACATTACAATGAAACATGAGGAAGGTGAGCCCCTTCCCTCTAGCAACAACTTGTCCCTTCGTAACAGAGATGACTGTTTAATGCTTCCCCACAGATTTACAAATACAAAAAAAAAGTATAATGCTTCATTTGCACAAGTTTATTTTTATTTGAAAACAAAAAATATCCTGGCTTTGACATGGCAAATGTCTGCTATTTTGGTGGCTTTTATTTTTCTTAAACCTGAGCAAGTTTTGCGGAACAGGGGGACAAAGGGAAGGCATTGCCCTGTGCTTCGTTCTCATCACAGCATCTGGTGGTCTTTGAGTTACTGAACTTCTGGGTCCCTGCAGGTGGATGCAACTCCAAAATCCACATCTAGGATGTAGTTAGTGACAGTGAAGGAAGCAGGTGCTACCACTGGCAAAGTGAGCTGCCTGGAAACACCTTGCTCCACTGACATGGCTGCTGGCATTTCTCAGTTCAAGTGTTCATTTCTGCCAGTAAGGAAATGAATGCTGCCTCCTGTCGTAAAGGAATTGTGAATGTAAAATGTAGTTCAGTCCGAGAAGCGAATGAGTTGTGGACCTGCCAGGCCTTGGCCAAATGTGGGGTCATTGAAGGAGAGAGTAAGGCCATATTAAACACATCAGTGGGGGGAACCAGCTGATGGCCCCAACAATAAGCACAGGACTCAAACCCCTGAGCTTGGTTGTTTTCTAACTCATCCTGCAACCAGGCTTCATCCAGCAGCTCCACAAGGTGACATTTCCAATGAAACCAGAACTGTTCTGCTCATTTAGCACTCTCCCCATATTAAGGGAGAGGCCCCAGCAGTGCTGGAAAAGGCACTACAATACCTGGGCTGGGCAAAGCCAATTCCCTCAGCAGTTTGCCAAGGGACCACTGGCCACTCTGTGCACATCAGCTCTCACCACACTTTTGAAGCAAATACATGCAAATAACCCATGGCAAAAAGAGGGCACCATCAGGAGTGTGCCTGGCTGGCCCCAGAGCCAGTGCTAACCAAGGGCTCTGGCCTGGGCTGTATTTTCAGACAGACACTGCCAAAAGCTGACTCAGTTTTCAGGTTTTCTCTCCTCCTTGGCCAAGGGATTAGGATTTAAGAACAGGATTAACTAAACAGAAACTCCTTTTTGCTCTGTAACACTCCTCCACTCCCATCAGTTGGCTCTATGGGTACTGGCCCACAGGTTTGTCAGTCGTGGCTGCTGCAGCTCCCTTCACACTCAAATCCTTGGTGGTGAGGTGGCCACAGCACATTTGGCCTTTGCCATCCTCCCACCATCCTCCTCCTCTTTACAGTCTTTCAAGTATTGTGGAATGTGACCAAAACAAACAAACAAAAAAAGCCTTTGAGAAGGACTGCTCTGCTTTTAATTGTTTCTCCCAGTATTTTTCAATTGCTCCTGTTTCATGTGTTGTACTTGCACAAGAATGTATGTCCTGGGCCCTGGAGCAGCTGAAAAATTGCAGTAAACCCTCAAACTTAGCTCTTATAGTTAAAAGTGAAAGTTAGAAACCAGTGAGCAGCATTTGATCAAGATAAGAGTTTTGTGAGGGCAAGCAGGGGACACGGGAAGTTGAAAGGGGCCATTCTAATCTAAGGACAGTCCCCGTCAAGCTAAATGCTTATGTCCTTTTAGGGCAGTAAAAATCCAGATTCAGCTCCTCCTTCTCTATACTTCTGAATGATCCATTAGCCAGGTTTGTTGAAGTTTAAATATTTTTTACAATAGAGTAAGAAGTGAGTCAGTTGTCTCCAACAACTTGGTGTTTTTTCCACTTCAGAAAAATTTCTGGCAGCGTGAAAGGAAACAGTCCGGTCAAACACGAGCTGATCTGTGATTCTGTATGTGATTTTCTGCAGGTGGTTCTGATCCACATCAGAGGCTGCCCTGCCATCACTCCACAATCTGGGATCTCCACTAGCAGAACACAGCTTCACTCACCCTTTGTGGAGGTGGTCTGTAATTTAAAACACCTTAAGAGTGTTTTAAAACACCTTAAAAAGGTTAAAAGCTGGTCTTTTAACCCTTTCAGTACATCAGAGAATAACAAGAGCTTTCAGCAACACAGAATAACACCTGTGTTATAACAAATTGTTCTGCACACTTGGAAAGGCAGGCAATTCTTTAGAGCAAAAAGGCAAAAGTCTCAGTATCCATGGCCCTTCCATGCTTCCCTCTCTCTGACACCTCTATGCAGGTCCAGATCTCCACTGCCTCTCCCCAAATGCCCTGCCCCTGTCACTGGGTATCCCTCCCAGGGCATGGGTGCTCACAGCTTTCCTAAATCAGAAGCCGAAATAGCTGGGTTCTAACAAACTGAATATCGCACCAGACAGACAAGGTGTGTATATATATGGAAAAGTCGGAATTATTTTCAATATTTTTATGAACATCAACTTTCATTTGAGAGCTTTGGTGGGGAGGGGGAGGAGCAGAGCAGGAGGGAGCAGCAGGTCAGCAATCTGCAGGACTAACCCTGGTTTTCCAAGCAGCTCTTGTCTGGGACACTTCATATTCCTGTAGGTGCCGTTTGCCCCAGTCAGTGAAGGTGCTGGTGAGCCTTGTTCTTGCAGGATAACCTAGTGAGATCCTGGTCACCACAGATCCCCAGGGGCTGGCTAAAAAAGCAGAGACTTGCAAGCCCTTCAGCTCTCTTGAGGTAGGAGGAAACCTGTGTTTCTGTTAGCTATGCTGCCTCTCCCCCTCCCAGAGTGCCTGAATGATCCGAGCACATGGGCTGTAGGGAGGAAGTTCAGTAGGAGCCTTGAAATAGTTTCTGCAATGACATTTCTGTGACCTCTGTTTGGTAGATCAGAATTTTTAGGATGGGTTACAGCAATGCAAGGTGGTAACAACAGGCACACAAGGGAGGCCAGCGAGTTGGCACTGTCAGAGGAGAAATCTTTTGTGAGGGTCCTGTCTGTCTGTCCGTGCTGACAGGATCAGAACTCTTATGGCTACTGGGACTCATCATCTACAGGAGCAAAGCCTGTGAGACCAAATCCAGTGTGGGTCACTCAGCATCACTGCCTACTTCCACAAGTCACTGTGTGGCTCTGTAAAATAAAGACCGCAGCCAAGCGTTTAAAGTTAAATATTTTATAAACTGTACACATATGTTATCCTGAGATAGTGCCGGTAACAAGTCCCAAGGTAGATGAGCTTCCTGAGCCCAGAGGTCCCCATGCTCCGTGAGCACATTGTTGTCCTGTTCTGGCAGGCTCAGAGCATGCTGCACTTCCTAATGCTTTTTTATTTTGGGGTGGGTCGAGTGAAACAATCAGATTGACGACTGCTACCAGCAATTCCAATGGCATTTCTCCTGCCCTTCAGATGAAAGCAGTCTTGATCCTTTGCCAGCTCTCTCAAGGCTTGCAGAAACAGGCTCGCAGCTTCCCTTTCTATTTTTTGGCCAGCCAAGAGCTGTGTGGCTGCAGCCTCCTAGTAGAAGAGCAGCTGTGCTGTGCCAAAGACACTTCCCAAGACAGGGGAGAAAACATCAGTAGGAATCAGACAGAAAAGTGACAAGTATGAGCCACAATGGAGGGAAGAAGCTTAATGCAATGACCTTCATCCAGAGGGTCAAACACCATGCATTCCAGTTGCATGGGTACGTAGTCCTGTTTTGAGTTCTGACAGCATCAGCTCACAGCCAGAACATTTAAACCCGGGGGAAAAATATTTTTCAAAATTCTCTTTGCTTAAGCACTATATATTCAAAAAGTTCTTTTTTATTGTTTCAGTATTTTAGCCCTTAGTTGATTAGTCACCAAAACCTGTCAGATGCCTGCTGCCATAAAAGCACTCCGAGCACCTGCAGCATTTGTAGGAATATCAAAAAATAGCTTTAGCAACTAGGAATTATGCAACAGAAGGAGAAGGCAGGACGAACTAGATTAATACAACTTGTAGTGGATTTGTTAACGTTAAGTGTATGACTCGTTGCAGAATCATGCCAGGAAATGGTACCATGTAGCAAACTGGTAAGGGCAGTAAAAAGGCTAATGCAATACTTTAGTCATCAGTGAACCACTCACTCACAACAGATTTTTTCCAGCTGAAATCAAAGGTTTCCAGTAAAAATGCCTCTACAGACTGTAAGCATCTTACAGCTCTGTCTGCCTTTGAGCTCTACTGTGATAGCTGCTTCATTAACATTGTGGTTCCAGTGCAAAAAAAACCCCTCCAGATCCCAAATCTTCTTTACACTTTTGATTGTCTTTCATCTGTCCATTCCTGCTTAGTGTTCTGTAAAGCTTGAGTCTTCTGTTCATCTACCTGGACATAGTCCACTCTCTGTTCCTCAGACAGAAAAGGTTTCTATGGGACAGAGAGGAAAAAAAACAGTTTTAATTTTCATGTTGAAAAGTGGTGCTAGTGATAGTGTTCTATCTTGATTTTCTGTTTTCCCTTTCCCTGGTTCCTTGATTGCTTCACTTCACCTCGAAGCTCACAGTGACATCAGCTGACAGAAGCACTGCTTTACAGCCTGCTTTAGCTGTAATTATCCATCCATCACCCTGTCACTCAGCCCAGCACAGGGAAGCGGGCTGTACTGGCTATTTCCATGCAGATCATCATCCCCTCCTCATCGGGGTGATCCTGCTGCAGGGATAACCTAACTGATTTTAGATACAGGGAGGGCTTAAATACAAAAGCTTAAGAGCCTTGAGTCTTTTGCATCTGGGAGTACTGGCTGATGGGGAAAATGATACACAGACATTAAATGATCCAAACTGACAAGAGTTCATTGCTTTGCAGTGGTACCTACCCACCACCCAGGCAGGTTAGAAGTTCTTTAGAACAAGGAATGTATTTTCTCAGCGTTGCAAAGGAAATTGAAATGGTTTTGGTGATGCAAGGACAAAGATGCACATTTTGCCAGATTACAAGAGATGGTACAGTTTTACCCCCATGAATTTATCACGGGCTGCAAACTTGTTACTGCAAAGAGATTTTGGGGAAAACTAGCAGGAAAGGCTTTGTGGAGACTTGATGAAAATGAAGGAGCATGCAGAGATCCTGCAAGCATCAGCCCACTTGCCCAGCAGCCCTCATGGCTGCATGTCCCAGTGCAGTCTCATACCCTGTGCTCGTGTTAGCAGCATCCCTACAAATCTCACTAGGGACACCTTGTCAGCATCCTCATCATGCTTTTATCGCATTAATCTTGAGCCTGACACAAATACAGTCAGCTGGAAACACCACTGGCCTCGTCATGGCACTTGGGGCACCTAGCAGAATGACACCCTGGGTCTGGATTTCCCCCCAGCAGGCATTAAAGGACAGGAGGCTGTGGGGTTTTTCAGGTGGCTCATACCTTCTGCACAGGGGATGGGGAAGCAGAGTTAAAATCCAGTGCTAAGTAATCAAGGTTAGATTTCCTTGTCCATGGGAAAGCACCACTGTATGGAGATGTGGCCTGTCTGTGTTCCTGTCGGGAAAGAAGAAAAACTTTTAATGCTCTAAAAACATGATCCTAGAAGGAAACAGGATCACAGCTGTGAGCTGGGGGATTTGCCTGGCAGAATGTGGATGAGAACAGTCAGGGCCCACATAATTTTCTTTGCCAAGGGGACATTTGGTTACTAACCACAGCATAACACTGATAATTGTGGGATGGCATAAAGAAACCGTGAGTCTCTTTTTCTTCTGGTAATTCTGGCAAAACAAATGAAACAGGCTGGTTTACACTCAATTTACTTTTATCAAGGACTTGTGCCCAGCTTCTCAATCCAAGCCTTTGGAATGGTTAGATTTGCAGGGGTGCCCACTTCATCATCATTCAATGAATTTGAAGAAATTGTGAAGATTCACTTCAAATGTAGAAACTGAGAATTATTCTCATAAAATCACAGATAACCACAAACATATGACAGGTTTTCCTAGACTAGAAAAATCAAATAGAATGTTACAACTGGAGCTGCCCCCTTGAGCAGATTTCAGTCTAAAATTTGAAACTATGGTTCAAATGGAGACTGTGGTCAGTTTTGCAATATATTTTTATAGCTATTGGTATTGAGCTTTGGCTATGGAGCAGACCTGCAGACATTGGCTCAGATGAATGGATTTGAGATCCATTTCCACCTAAAATTCAAAGTAAAACAAGATTCTGGTCTTTTGCAAGATATGGCTAAAGAGTAAATGAAAAAAAAAAGGAAGCCACAAAGCCAGATGTTCTTCTTTCATGGGATGGGAAGTGGGGTTAGTGCCACCAGCCAAAGCAGAAGCAATGAGACTTTAATGGGAGTTCTGTTTCTGCACAATATTTGGTGTGTTTCTTTAGGAAGTGCACTAACGGCTGTCTGTTATTTCCTGGGAGATTTTTCAAGGCACACTTTTGAAAGGTGAAAAGATTTAATTTTCCTTTGTTTTAATGAGTTCTCATGTAAATATGGCTGATCCCTGTGATCTCTTGGAACTGCTCAGCAACATTCGTGGGCGAACAGCTGAGTCCTGCAGAGCAGGAAAAGGGCTTCCCTTATCTCTCTGTAAATTGGGCCCAGTGTCTTTGCTTTAAAACCGTCTCATCATTTGAAAAAAGGAAAACAAACCAGAAGGCAAAGGACAAACCTCCTCAACGTTTTTTCTTAGAAAACAAACTTCGGCATTCTCCATCAATGTGACAGAGCAGAATAAAGCAAAGGATGGCTGTGTGAAAATGACATTACCATATGAATGTAACTTTCTTCCTCTTCCCCGGAAACTGAATTGGCAAATATTCTTGCTGAATTAATACCGTCTCTTTCTGGTGAGATAAAGCTCATTCGATTGCTATGAAGGAAAACACAGGAGAGGTTAAAGAAGCATCTTACAGATGCACTGAAATGAAGCCAAAGCCTGAAACAGTCCATATGGTGAATAAACTCACACTAAGGCTGCGGCCTTCATGGAGAGGATGTCCAAAGCCACTCCTTAGCTCTAGAAAAGTGTGCTATATTGCTGACTGATTTTGGTGATTTTTTTTCCTCTGGGATTTATGGAAGTTTTCTATTTGGTACAACAGAAAATGTAAAACATTGAAGTGATTCTCTATCAAGGGGCACAGAGCTATCATTCATAGTGGGAGCAGTTATTTGGCTGTGCAGGTATCCACATTTTGGAGACCCATGTGAATTAATCAGCTGCTGGAGGTTCATGCAAAGGAACTTGGTCTGGCTTTGCACACAGTGTCAGCACCTGCCAGCCGTGCTGTGGGGATGGCTGTGCCTCAGCCCCAGCACAAGGAAATCTATCCCATGAACACAGCTCTCAGAGGTGCATGGTGAATAAATTACCACAGGCAAGCACAATGGGCTTGGTTAATAGGAAATCAGATGGCCTTTCTGTGCAGCATGAACAGCATAATTCCTTTTGCTGGATTAGTTTCGGACATAACTCTCTTTTTATTTTGGTTAGTGTAAAACATGCAAACTCACCCTAAGCTCGTGGTCCCTCAGGACTGTGCACTGTGCCAGCACTGATTAACCTGAGTGCTCTGGCAGGGGTTCTGGGCAGGCAGGGCATTGCCTTTCCCTAACAGGCAGCACCAAGGGGCTTCACCAGCCTTGGAGTGGATGTGAGAGAGGGCTCTGCAACTGAGAATCCCCTCATCTTGTGTGTCTCTTGCCCTTCACCTGACAACCTGCAATGGGGGGGTGGAAATGCCCTGTCTGGCATTCATGCCCGCAAACCCTCACATTTTCTGGAGTGCCTGGGCTGTGCTGAGGAGGTTGATGGGAATTTCTGGCTTTTGCATGCACACTTCAGCACAGCTGCTTTATTTCTGTGCCAAGACCCCCCCAGCCAGCAGGCTGAAGTCCTTCCCTGCTCACAAGTTCCCTGAAGATGAGTCTTCTGCTGCCCTGGGAACCCAACAGTATCATCTGCTCGTACTACCTGGGCTTTGGGATCAAAAGTATTTGTTTTACCAACAACTGATTTCCAGTGACAAAAGGTCACACCAAAAGTTCAAGCCTGGATTGCTGTGTGGCAGTGCAGAATTCTATACCCAGTCTACACTTCAGGCAGATCTTTATCTGCTCTGGTTCTCCTTTGTTCTATTAATTTTCAGGAGCAAAAATGGCTTTATCATAGTTTAGCCATGCCAAACTTTCAGCCCTCACAGCAGCCACACCAGAGTGCAGAGCAGCTCCAGGCTGTTTAAAAGGAACCTTCAAATCATGATGCTGAATTCTCTGGGGCTGCCCATCATGAAAGGGACAGCAAAAGCCTGGGGCAAACTGAAAGGAACCTTGGGGAACTTTTGTTTATGGACTTTGCCAGAAATCTTTTTTTGTGGGATGGGATAAGTTATTTTTAACTCCATTCCATGCTAATGCTCAGAAGATTGGAATAGCAGGTTTCTTGTTGACTTACTAAGGCACAGTCCACATCCTGGTCACGGCAGCATGCTCCCGGATTGTGGAGAGGTTCCTCAAGTCCAGAGGAGGTGGTCGTGCTGTAAGTAAACACAAAAGGAACAATGTTTTCAATGAAAAGTGCAGACTGCTTAGAAAAATGCAGTTTTGTATTAACAGAAAGAAACTAACAGAGTATTTCACAGAGCATAACCAAGGCAGAAATCAGTAACAAATGACCTCTTCGGTCAGTGCTGGAAAGCAAAGTCCCCCAATCACCCTAAAAAGAGAATTAATACAGTGGGCATAAAGACACCAAATGCTGCACAAGATACATACACTTGCCACAAATATGTTCTGAAGAGGCTGGTTCAGCCTACAGGTTACAACAGGTTTTGGATTCTTTTCTGAACAAAAATGTCCTGTACATGGGGATCAGGATCATTGCTGTCACCACTCAGTGTATATGTGCCCACCATTCTCAAAACCCTTTAAGAAAGGATTTTGTTTATGGACTCTTCATGGCACACATGGACAGACACATGTCCAAGTGTCTGTCCCCACTTTACAGCAGCACTGCCTGAACCAATTTCTGAGCAGCCCTGTGGCAACCCAGATTTTGAACATGCCATGAAAACCAGGAGTGGAAAACTACCATCAGCAAAAGCATTTGCAGAAAATTCCTAATTGAACTAAGACAGCTGTGCCTACCCAACAGAGGTTCAACCAACAGCCAACACAGCAAGTTTGAGTACTTGAGTGTTTGGATGTCCCACTCCTGGCAGGTCAGAGAGCTGGTGAGACAGGAGTATTTCAGAGTGGCAGGATTTGGTTTGCTGTCTCCCAGGCTATGTCCCTTTGGCTGTTTGCAGTCACAGGGAAAAGCCAGGCACTGTGCTTATGCAGCCACCTGGGCTCTGACTAAAAAGCAGCCGTGGAAGCTCTTCCCCAACTCACAAACCACCCTGCAAGCACATCCTAGGCTGTAAGTCACTCACACAGCATTTCAACCCCTCCTCTAGAGAGGGAATTGCTTTAAGACCTGCCAAGGACACTACCAAAGGATGTCACCCACATCTTCACCACCAGAACCCCCCAGGCTTTGCACTTTAGGTCTGGGCTTACACTTCCTCCGAGGCTTGAGGTCCCGGTTTACTGGAGGGGGCTCCACATCGGAAGGAAGCTCAGGCAGCGGGCTGGTGAGTTTCTCAGTGCTGACCACAGGGAAGGTGAAGGTGGCCGAGGCAGGGCTCATGGGGATGTACCCATCAGGGGAGCAGTCGGAGGGAGAGGTGCTGGGCCGCATGGGCACGTAGCTGTCCTCAGCGCCATCCGCAGGCGCGCACAGCGGGGAGAACCGGCACGGCTGCACGGGCACAGGGAGAGAGAAACAGCCCCATCAATGCACAGCCAGGAGCTGCTGGGAGCTGGGAACACACCTGAGCTGAGCCCAGGCCAGGGGTGCTCTGGTGGGGCCGTTCATAGAGGCACAAGATGAAGAGACAAACGGGTGAGTTCAGGTGAGCACTGCAGCTCTGGAGCAGCCCAGACTGAGCTCTGCATGTAAACTAGAACCAAACTAGTTAGTGACTTTATTGCTGAAATCCTCCAACTTCAGCAAGGCTGCACTTGCCTCTCACAGCAGTAATTGTGAGCTATAAAATGAAGGAGGATCCTCAATACAAAAAAAAAAGCCTGAAAGGAGAACACCTGAAGAATTGGACTTCGGCAAATGTGGAAACTGAGAGAGCAGACACAGACCTACAACTCACCTCTGATCACTGAGAATTAGCATTAGAAACACTTCATGCAAGTTAGTGCTGGCTGAGTGGTGAGAGGGATCGATTACAATCCTCGCAAGCTTTCAAAAAGGAGAAAAATACAAGTTGCCCACCACCAGCAAAGGATCTCCCAGGGGAGACAACATCCAGCAGCAGGCAGAAGACTGGTTATGTGATGTGAGATGGAGCTGCTTAGAACTGTGCCTGCCAAAGGCTGAGGCAGGGAGCTGGGGACTGACAGAGCCTTCAACCAGGGACACTTTGAGAGCAGGCACTTTCCAGTGTCCTAAAGAAGAGATATCCCTCAGGACCATGAAGTGATAGGCTCCTTTAGACCCCTTTTTTCAAGGAAAAAGCCATTTGCTCTGGTGCTCTTGTTCAACAGTTTAATTCCTGAGGCTGTTGGTAACATTTTTCATTACAGACTCAGCTTCAACTGCTTTAAAACTAGAGTGCTCAGTATTGAGGCCTCTCCCTCTTCTCTCAAAGGCTGCCTGAGGCCACAAGAAGTTGCCCAAAGCCAGGCACTTTTTCCATTTTTTAAATTCTTCTGCTGAACAGAGGAGAGGAATGATTGAATATCAGGATGTGAAACGATTCACTCTGAAGTTTATGTGGCAGTGTGTTAAATTTGTGCAAACAGAGTACTCACCAAATTCAAGCTAAGCCTCTTATCTCGACTTCTTAGGGAACTGCCTTCCATGTCTGCTGCAAGGAAGAAAAAAGTGATTAAAAAATGGGATAAGACAGTGCAACTTTACAGAGATAATTCTGGAGTAAAACATATGGCTCTAAAATAATTGGAGTTTTATAAAGATTCCATAACTCCTAAATGAGGAAATAAGACCAGATCCAGCTCAGCAGCACTTCAGGAGTGATTACATCTATTTTAAGTATGATGAAACCAAGGAACCTGCTCATGTATAATCCAGCTGTAACTTATGCTTCCTGTAACACAAGCAGTTGGGGAAAAGGACTGGTGTGGGAGCAAGCAAGCAAGAATTTAAATGCAGCTCCTGCTCTAGTCGTTCTCTGTTTTCGCATCTGTCAAATTGGAGAAATCATATGAAAAGGGGCTATTACAGATAATATTATTTCTTGGATATTTATTTAGGAGCCTTCTAAGGTGCCAGGGAATCAATTGTTATTGTACAGAAAGTCATGCATGGGGGAATTTAATGGTAGGAGAAAAATTCTTTGCTTTGTCATCCAGAAATGCTGATGTGGTGCAGGTGGGTCAGGGCGATGGGGAATGAACAGCCAGAGAAAATCACCAGTCTCTGTCTCCTTGTGCACTTGGGCCTTTGCCTTGGCATAGGTCAATTTTATTTTCCAAGCAAAAGCAAAAAACCCCTAAAATCCAGTGTTCAGCACATAGATCAGCTGTGGGAGATGCTTACAACCACCATCCTTTTCTGAAAAGGGATTTTCTGTGCAGAAAATGGCTTTTCTATGGGGATGCCTTAAATCCCTGCAACCATGTTAATCCATTCCTCGCTCTTATGGTGGTGATGCCAGTACTGCAGCTGGGGGGGCATTTTTGGTGGTGCCAGCAAAAAAAAAGTCTAAACAAGAACAAAGCAATTCTGTTAGTGCAGACACATATTCAGATAGACACAGTGACTGTCCTGGGGCAGCTACATTTATTTATTATGGCAAAAAGGCATTGAGGCACAAGGCTGTGGCAGATGCCAGCATACAGGTGCCCTACAGCTCATCCTGCTTCATGGCACTTCCATGGCTCATGCTGCTTTCACCCTGAGCTAATTACATCTGTGCACCTTTTGCACGTTAGCAAAGGCAAAAAATTAAGTTATAACTTGAGTGCACTCACTGGGGAAGCTGGTAAGGAACAGCTGCTCTCTCCTCGTTTATTTTTCTGGTCTTTCTTGTTAAACACATTTTAATTCAGAGTTTAACCTTTCGGGTGGTTTCAGCTACACTGAGGGTAAGAAAAAGTGGCAGCACTTATTAATTCATTGCTGCCCCCATCAGGCAGAGACAACCCTGCAGCACAGCAGCACAAGTGACATTTGGCCACTTAATCCTCTTAGGGACATTTTGGTGTAAATTGGGTTGGGGCAGCACAGGTGCAGAAGCAAGAGCAGCACCTCTCAGGGAGCAAACAAATGTAGCTGATAATTAAGAACAGCAATTCCACTGATGGGTGTTCCTACAGAAACCTTCCAAGAATTGTCTGTACACTGATAAACAGGCTGAGCAGAGATCTCCTTGCTTTCACTTCTGAGCTTTAAGAGCAAGATCTAAGAGCCCCACACATTGTCTGGCCATTCAAACTGCAGGAATCTAAGGGATGCTTGCCCTTAAAAACCTACACCCTTTTTCCTCATCAAAAATGAAGGTTTCCACATCACTGCAATGTACTTGATGATTTCCAGCCAGGTTTTCCAGCTGCCTCCCCTTGTTCTGTGGCTCCATATGCATACGCTGCTTTTTTGACACCATGATGTTCTGGGTTTTAACTGCTGCCCTTGTTTGTAATGATGATGGTATTTCAGGAGCAAGTGGAAAAGCCAGCTCAGCTCAGAGTTTGCTTTGCAGCCTTGCCTTGCTCTGTGGCAGCAGGTTTGCAGACTGCCCTGACAGAAGTGCAAGGACAGAGTGGGATTTGTTCAAGGACACGCAGAGTCCCTGGTTCAACCAGGATTACATCCCACCCCCAGTGTCTCCCTGACTTCCTGGTCTTTACTCTAAGCTGTGAAAAGACACGCAGCTCTCACAGAACGGGTGCAGCAAAGCAGCAGAGCTCCAGAGGCATTTCCACATGCAAGCCCACAGTTCAACCTGTATAAACAGAGCTTGGCACTGCCCAGTTCAGTGCCTGGCTTCTCATTTTGGTTTTTCTGCTGAGGAGGAAGGGGGAACATTAGCAAGGCATGAGGCAGCCTGAAGGGACCAGAGCCAAACTGCTGCCCATCTGTACACATGCTGAGAGGCTTCTACAGAGCAGGAGCCAAACCTAAGGGGCAGGCCTGAATCCTGCTCGCTAATTCATTTGAAAGCAGCATTTTGTGGTGTAAGATTTCCCAGAGGGGAGGACAGAGGGGCACAACAGGACATCAAAACCTCTCTGTGCGCATGGGCAGCTCCATCCATCCCTGACATCGGTGCGCTCACCTTTCCAGTTCCTCACATTGTCCAGGCTGGACAAGGAGATCCTCCTGGGCACCAGAGTGACCTGAGCCCTGCAGATGCCTGCGTGGCCGTTCTGGAGGGCCCCAGTGCCCAGCTCGTCCCCTCTCCTGTCCGAGAAGTGCGTTGGCTTGGGCGGGCGCGGCGGGGGCGTGTTGGACAGCACGTCCAGCTGTGTGACGCCGTAGGGCAGCGCCTGCTGGCTCTGCTCCATCTGAAATGTTGGTGTCAGCGGCGTCCCCAGCAGCGGGGAAGAGGAGGAGAAGTCACTGGATGGCCTACTGATGTCTGTGCTCCTGGACACAACGCTGGGGTTTGGTGCCGGGGCTCCGGCCTGGTGCGCAGGGCCGGTCGGCTGCACAAGGTACAGGGAGGGCTGGGATTGCAGGGAGTCAACAAAAACATCGTCCGATGATGTTTGCTCCAGAGATCTGTCTGAGTTCGACCAGCTGTCACACCTGCAAGGAGACAGAGGTCAGCACCTGAGCTTTCCTTTTCTCCTGGCTGTAAGAACATGGCGAACAAAACTCCCAACCGCACAGTTTGGGACAAGATCTGTCCCTTCCCTCTGAGCTGGGACATTTTGTGGAGCAACAGCAGGTGTCTGGAGGAGGCTGTGTGTGAGATCCTCAGCCACCCACCTTGGAAAGGGACAGGACCAACATATGATGCTCAACCACTAATCTGTGTTATGAAAAGCACCCTGTAAATTGGATTAGGCTGGTGGTCCCCTGCGGTGTTTGGGAGCCAGCTCGGAGTGGCAGGGCTCCCTGGGCTGTGTGCCCCAGTTTCATGCCTGGACAGGCAGAGGGGAGCTCCAGCCTGACACATCTGGCATGGTGTGACAGGTAAAAGAATTATAAAAGAAAGGCCTCAGAAAATCAGGCCTGCTCTGCTAAATTGCCAAAGTTAGCCTGTCACATTTTCTAAGTAATTTGCAAGTTCCCATGCAAAAGCAATCTTGGTATGAAAACTTGTTAGCACAACAACCTATTGCTGGATTGAAAAAGAAATGCACATGCAATAACAAGGGATTTGTCCCATGAGAATCAGTAAAGAAAATATGTAAACAATCCAAGAATAGAGAGATTGGATGGACAAGCAGAATACCTTTTACGAACCAATAGAGTAATTGGCAAGAAAGCTACTAATCAATTAAAGTTGCACATGAGGTCTGTAAAAACTGTATAAAATGAGTTGTGAGAATAAAGAATTAGCTTTTCCCACATTATGGAATGCCTGGATCCCCTCAGGGGAATTCCCAGGGTCCTGCCCTGGGAAGAAACACCACAGAGTTTCCCTGCCCAGGCTGGAAGAGAGGATTTCCCCCATGGCACTTTGCAATACTGTGATCCACCTCAGTTTGCTTTCCCCGTATGTCCCTAATTGTAGCTGTTTCTCCTTCCCCTGTTTCCCTATTGGTGTTTGTATCCCTGGTGGCCGGCCCCATCTTCCCTATAGGTCACTGCCCTTTGCCCTGCCCCTTGTACTGCCCATGTGCCCCTAGGCCATTGGTTCCTGACCCCTATTTAGGCCTGTGCACAGCACATGGCCAAGTCTTTGTCCCTGATCTCCCTTCAGCACCAGGAATAAACCTTGCTGGAACTGATCCATACAAAGGCCCTTCTCACCTCCCTTTGCTGAGCTAGCCATGGCGTGTGTGGATGTGTGAGCTTGGCTGCTTTGCCTGAATTCCCCCCAAGTGCCTTTTCCACAGGAGATGCTGATGGGGATACAGGTAGCAGCTCCACAATCTAAAAATCACACTGCCATGTGGCTTTTTATAGAATAAAACTTCATTGGCCAGCAAACCAACACATCACCATCACTGGACAGTTAGGAACAACACCCCTCTATTGTTTCTTGCAAGTAAACAACAGGGAGACAAACAACACCTGCAAAGGTTCTTTTCCTTCTCCAAGGACTGTTTGGGTTCCTCCCCACAATTTCTCAGGGCAGTGTGAGAAAGTTCTGTGACTTGGTTTCACACAGACACTGTGCTACTGCTGCCTGATCTCTCACATTCAGCATCCACTCTTCCACACCACATGACAATAAGGGAGGCTGAGTTATTGCAGCCCCTGGCTCACCTGTTGTGGCTGAGCTTGCCCGACTCGCAGTTGGACAGGAAGAGGTAGTCAGGGAGGAAGACTGACTCGGACTCACTGGGGGTCTCCTCGGCAGCAGCGCCGGGCTCCACGGAGAAGGAGGGGTCGGCGATGCGGGAGGCGTGCGTGGAGGCGGCCGGCGAGGGCTGTGGGGACGAGGTGGTGTGAGACAGGCTCTCCACAGAACCTGCAATGGACACGGATGGCCCGGCTCAGGGATGGCTCTGACACGCCCTGGCCCTCTGACTGTCCTGGCTGTCATCGCCAGGGATGGTTTTGCTTTTGCTTTTGCACCAGGGATGTTTTAGGCTGGAGCAGCAGTGAGGCAAGGCAAACTCTGGTTCTGGGTAGAGAGGAGACTGATTTGGCTCCTCCTGCCCAGGGTATCCAAGTCCTCCAGGCTGCAGGAAGTGCAGACCCCTTGCTCTGGGGTCCCCCTCTTCTGCATCCCTCCTGCAGCCAGCAACGAAGAACAGGCTCTGCTGAAGAAAGAGCTGAGGCACAGCAGCCTGTTTTATCAAGTATTTTTTTTAGTATCTAATGCAAATAATTAATTATTCATCTCCAACACTTCAAATTAATGGTGACAAGGAAAGGGATTGATTTCTTGCCACTTTCTAGATCTCAGTAGACAAAACTGAGCTCGTGGAGTAGCCAGACAAGCTCTGAACTTGTCTGCAAGATTTTTATGCCTCTCTCGGCTTGACACCAAGCCACAGGAGCAGAACTGTGGCTGTTACTGCCCAGCTGGAGGCCTCTTGGCTCTGCTGAGAAAAGTGACACTACTTTTCTGGAGGCTACAAGGCATGAGGAGCCTGAGCCCAGTGACTCTTCCTCTGGGCATAACTCTGCAGTGTCCCCAGCACAGAGTGGGGTGGCAGTGGGACAGGAGGGAGTCTGGGGTGCAGGCAGTGGGGCTGGCCCAAGTCCTGCACTGTGATGAGGTCCTGAGACCTTTCAGCAGGTCGAATCTTGTCCCAACCTCAACAGAGCCACAAGCCTTGGCACTGACCCAGGCTGCTGTAGTCACTTCTCAACCCTGGGAGGTGCTGGGTACAAGCAGACCAGGAGGAGTGGAGAGGGCTGCCAAGACTTGAGTGGTTAGACAGCAACATCACTAAACACAGCCTAAAGCCTCTCAGGCACATGGTGCAATTCCTGGGGCCATCCTGTACAGGGCCAGGAGTTTGGCTGCATGATCCTTGCAGGTCCCTTCAAACTGAGAGTGGTCTGTGATTCTGGTGATCTAGGGTGCCACAGCAGGCTTCACCCCTCATCTTTCTGAATAAAACAGCTGATCTTCCCTCCCTGCACTATCCAACATCTCATCCCTTTCAACCTGGGGGGGAGCTGCCTCTTTCCTTCCCCTCTACCAGCATTGACTCCCTCCTGCTTCCTCCAATTAGCTTCAGAGCTCTGGGCAGTGGTGGGCCTCAGGTCAGCAAAGCATATAACATCCTTAAATTCGAGTGTAAGCAATGGATTTGCCTTAATTTTGAGCAGGTGCTTATAGCAGCAGGGTTTCATCAGTGATCATCTGGAAGGAATGGCTTTTATGGGGTTTCACATTTGCAAAGCAGAGCTGAGGGCTGCAGCCTTCCCATCTGAAAAATAACTTTTGTTCATCGTGCTGGCTCAGCCAGTAACTCTGCTTTTAAATCTTGGACTCTGAGAGCTGTCTTGCAAGCTGACAATGATCAAATATACACTGGGCTAACTCCCATGGGATCTCAGAAAAGCATGTTCACTTCACCATCTGACTACATTTAAAAAAACCCAACAAACCAACAACTAAAACTGCCACAATGCATAAGAAAGAAATTAATGACATTCTGGGTAATTAACACGGAGAACGAACAGGCCTGAACTCCATCTGGTACTCACAGGGTTTAGCCATGGATTATCCCATCAGGAAAGGCTGTGAGCTGCAGACCACATGGCAACGGTTGTGAGCAGGAGGGAGGGATGGGGACAGCACAGACCTGCCCTTTTCTGACCTTCAGGGGCTCAGGGACCTGCAGCCAGCTCCTCACAGGCTGTTCCTGTCCCTGCCAGCTCTGCTGGTAACCAAACCGTGTGCATTAAAACTACCACCACAGCAGCTGGGCAGAATAAATTATGCATGGCTACTTTCAACAGTGAGAAGGCAGAGAACAGGATTGGTGCCTGCCAGCACCCCCTTTGCCAGAGAGGCAGCAGGAGGCTTCAGCCAAAGTAACTGCTTGGGTGGGTACTGACACAAAACATTTCTGCCCTGCAGTTATGGAGAAAGTCACCACAGAGGCTGCACAGCACCTTCCACAGTGGCTTCTCCCATCAATGTTGCTTGGAGAAACAGAGGGGTTTTCCTTTCTGCTACAGACCCCAGCCCCCTCCCCGGGAATTGTTAGGGTGCAACAGCAGTGCAGGGTGGAACAGGGGTGTTGTTCTCACATCAGCCACCCCCAAGGCTTCACTGACATACCAAGGAGGCAGAAATAATAACAGTGAGGTTTCCTAATGAAACTGGTGAAACAACCTTCCCACTAGTTTCTCCAATGAAAAGCTGTTAGGTTGGATTGTGTCAATCACTCATGGCTGCAGATCGCACATGGGATAAACTGTGCCCCTGATGTCCCACAGCCACTTCATTTCATCCTCTCATCCCCCTGATGCCTGAAGTTTTATCTTGCCTGTATTTCATGTTCTGTGGTGCCCAGGGGTGCAGCTCTGAGCTCACAGTCAGTGTCACTCAGCAGGGACACAAAACAAATCCTTGTCCTGCTGCACACCAAGGACAACTTTCAGCCCCACAGCACCAACAAGGGTGGCTGGAGGGAGGAACAAGAAGGATGGGAGCTCACAGCCTGGAGCTGGGATTGGACAATTAAGCCCTAAAATGCAAATGGACCAGAACTTTTTAAAATAAGAGACCTCGTGACCAGTTGTCCATTTTGTGACCATTTTGTGACCACCTTGGGTGCAGCCCTGCCCAGGCCCTGTCCTGCCCAAGGTGTCCCCTAAAGGCCTTTCAATAAATCCCTGCTTTATTCTCTGGCTCTGTCCAGTCTCTGTTCCAGCTCAGCCTTCCCAAGGCATCACCCCTGCCCCAGACTCTCAGGCCAAGCATCCTCTCAATGCCCTTCATGGCCATGGGTCCCATGGGGCTGGGGAATGATGATTGCTCTATTGGGAGATTTCACCAAAGATGGAAGCAGGATTTTGCTTAGATAGGGTAGGAAAATCAAGAGCAAGTCCTCTTCCTCTCTCCTCCAGCTGACTCCCCAAAGGTGCCAGCTCCCCTGTCATTTCCAGCACAGCCAGCAGTGCTTTCTTGTGGCAGCAGTGTGTGAGTGCTGCTGGCAGGTCCTTCCTGACAGCCCTCCCAGGTGCTTCCTGACATCTGCCTGGAGCTGCCGTGTCATCTCTGCCTCTCAGCTGTCCCCTCTCTTGTTGACTACAGGGCTGTGCTCACAGAAGCCACAGCTCTGCTCTGCATCTGGCTGCCAACACCTCTGGCGTGGGGCCCTGGCTGTCCATCCAGCTTCTTTGCTGCTGGAAGGGACAAACTGGGAACAACAGGAACAACTCAGCTTAAAGCTGAGTCACTGCTAAACCTGTGGCTACACCGTGGGCACCGAGCAGAGAAAGCAGCAGATTGTGTTTTGGCCTCAGTCACAGCGAATTTTCAGCGATGCACAGATTAAGAGTGATATGACTCATAGCAGGGACTAGTATTTTTTTTTAAACAGCAGCATTCGAGTTTAAAAATGCATGTGGTATTTAATGGGGCTTTTCTCTTCTAATGTTAATTTTTAAGGGTAATTTATTTAATCCTACGGGCTCTTGGAGAATTTAGGAGATCCTGAAAAGCTGAAGCAATTAGCACCTGTTTGAAATGTGATGTGCAACTTGTGGAGCTGTGCAGATTTAAATCAGAGGATCTGGATGTGCTTGGCAGCCTGACCTGGATACACCCCAGACCTGAGCTCACTGGCAGGAGCTGCAGGATAAATAGAAGCTCTTAGGAGCTATTTGGCATTAGAGACACAGTGAGATGTCTGGAGGCTTAGCTCACACCACCCTTGATGAGGGCTGCAAGTTCAGGTGCCAGACTTTGTACTGAACCAAGGCAAGTGCTTGGCACTGCTGAACTTCTTGGGGAGTAATATCTGCCTTGGAAAGCAGAGTGTCAGCTTTCCCAGCTGCTGCTGCTGCAAGAGCTGTCACTTCTCAGCCATCAGTGCCCAACAGTGGCAATCTTTGCTGGGAGAGAAACACAATGTGTAATACTCTGTATTGTCTATGTGCAAGTCTTGCAGGCAATAGTGCACTGCACCAGCATTTCTCAGGATAAGTGCATCTGTCTGGGACAGCCACTGTCTTAGTTCCTCTGCCACACACCACATCCCCCATGAACATCCTCACACAGTGCCAGGAAAAGGCTGCCTACACAACTGAGAGACAAAAATGATTTTTCTCTTTTGCATAGAAGGGTTAACCTTAATTTCAGAGTAATTGATAAAGTCGTATCTAAAATAATCCTGCACTAGAAATAATGATCCAAGAGCAACAACTCAGCATCAACAAGGGCAGACCAGTAGGAAGGTGGTTACTGAATATCCCTAATTCCATCCAAGCTCCAAAGGGCAGTAGACTCCAATCCCTACCAGCCCTGCTTTGAATTTTGCATTCATGGGCAGCTTGTACTGACACATAATCTGTCAGCAAGTTTTCATGGTGGTTTCTGAAGTGAATGGGAAAAGAACAGACATCACATTTGTAACAGGACCACTGCAGTGTTCTTGTCACTCCCATTCCCCTCAGAAGACACCACTCAAAAGGCAGCTGAGCAATGCCAGGAACCATGAGAGATTAAAATAAAACAAAACCTTTCTCATAGCCTTTTATTTCCTATCGAGTGGCTTGGTAATAGCGTGGCCAAGCAGCACCTGCAGACACCAGCAGCACTCTGAGTGCAGCAGCACAAAGACCATGGAAGGACAAAGTGCCTGGCCACCCTACCATACCCCCAAACTCATTACTGCCCTGGGGCTGTGTCCCTCCATGCCCCCCTTTTCTACCTTTTATCACATTGAAAGGGCTCGTTCTGACTCACTTCCTCTGAAACTCTCAAATTGCTGCTGTATCTGCCCCTTGGAATTGTCAAGGGAAAGACAGATTGCTGTTATCTGAGCCCGACTGTCTCATTTAAAAGGTAAGTTAATGATGGTGCAGGTCCCTACTTTAATTACTGGCTACATCCATCTCGGGGTGGTTAATTCTTGGCAGCTTTTCAAGAAATTCACTCTGCTGAGTGTATACAGGTGTAGGGCCTGGCAGAAGAGCTGCAGTTATGCTTCACTGGCAGGACCATCCCTTAAGTCTATACACACATTTCTAACACTCCTGTGCTCTGCCTTTTCTTTATTTTCTCTTATTAACAGTCTAAGGCAGCTTAGCATTTCTGTCATTGATTTATGTACGTGCATATACACCCAAGTCTGTGCACATTCCACATCCAGCAAAGCCTGAGAAAATGGGAGTTCTGCAGGATGCTTTCCTGCAACAGGTGTCTTACATTACGCCAAACTAAATAAATACAGGACATGTAATGAAATAAACGGCCCCAGAAGATAACACACAGTCAGCTTTTCACATAAACAGCACCTTTTCTTATTAAGGACCTGCTGTTTGCTCTAGCAGGAATTGTTTCATCAAAGTGAGACCAAGCAGCAGTGAGGTCCCAGAGAACTTTCAGGTCAGGCTTTAGCAGTATCTCAGTGCTGTACGGAGCTACAGGAACCCCAGCCCTCCTCCACCTGCCCAGCCCAGCCTGACAGCGAGCTCCACACCTCCTGCCACCCCTGGGCATCCCCCCAGCCTCCCAGATGAGCGTGATCCTACCTGTGCCATCTTCCAGATGGCCAAAGTTACAGATCTGGCTGATGTTGTGCACCCAGACCTGCATCTCCTCCTCGGTCTTGGCCACCAGGTAGAAGGTGCGGTAGGTGGTCCTCACGATGAAGACGAAGTTGTTCTGGAACTCCTTCTTGATGAAGGTGGGCCCCGAGTGCTTGAGCACCTCGCACTCATTGAGGTCGATGGTGCGGATGGGTTTTTTGGAGTGGCTGTTCCTGTAGTACTCCAGCACGTCGGGGTTCCCGCTCATGCGGCCCCTGCGCAGCACGAACCAGCGCTTCCGCCAGGCCTGTGGGGGCACACACAGGGGGTGAGAGTCAGCACCCACCGCAGCAACCAGCACAGTCACAGAGCCAGCAGGGCCCTAAAACACCCCTCAGCTCAAGGGCACACACAGGGTCAGTGCCAGGCACCCACCACAGCACCCAGCACACTCACAAGGTCACCAGGGCCTGAAAACCCCCCTGAGCTCAAGGGCACACACAGGGTCAGTGCCAGACCCACCACAGCAACCAGCACAGTCACAGAGCCAGCAGGGCCCTAAAACACCCCTGAGCACAAGGGCACACACAGGAGGTGAGAGTCAGGCACCCGCCGCAGCAACCAGCACAGTCACAGAGCCAGCAGGGCCCTAAAACACCCCTCAGCTCAAGGGCACACACAGGGGGTGAGAGCCAGACACCCACCACAGCACCTAGCACACTCACAGGGTCACCAGGGCTTGGAAACAACCCTCAGCTCATTGAATCCAGTCAGCATCTCATCACTGCCAAGCCCATCACTAAACCCTGTCCCTGAACACCACATCTGCATGTTCTTTCAAGAATTCCAGGAATGATGACTCCAAACATTTTGCAGTCACCCCCAGGACATGCTGGTCCCCAGGCTCTGGCACTCCAAGAAGAGTTTGAGAGCCCACTGGTGGGGTGACTGCAAAACAAGACATCATCCCTGGAATTCTTGAAGAAACATGCAGATGTGATGTTTAGGGACACGGTTTAGTGATTGACCAATTCCCTGGGCAGCATGTTCCGATGCTTAAGACTTAACCACCCTTCCAGTGAAGAATTTTTTCCTAATGTCCAAACTAAACCTCCCCTGAAACAATCTGAGGCTGTTTCCTCTTGTCCTGGGAGAAGAGCCTGAGTCCCACCTGGCCACAACCTTCTTCCAGGTAGTTCTAGAGTAATAATGTCCTCCTCAGGCCTCTCTTCTCCAGGCTGAACAACCTGAGTTCCTTTAGCTGCTGCTCATGGGACTTGTGCTCCATGCTTGTTTTCTTTCAGGTTTTACAGCTGTTTTGATAAGCTGGCCAAATTGTGATTTTTATTTGATGCACTTGCTATCGCTTGCATTGGAGATTGGAAAACAGGCAGAGGGTTTTGGTGAGGTTGTGTTGGGTTGGGAGGTGAAGATGAACATTCTCCCTTCCCCTCACGCTGCCAACATGATGCAATCAGAATGATCCAGTACGTCACCACCTCATCCATAGAAAGGAGAACCATTTTTCTCAGTAAAACCAAAATACCCAGAACTGCACATACCTGGAAACGAGTGCCTGGGCAAAGCCCCTGTGCAGCCTCCCTCCTATGGTTTTCAGTGCTTTTACAAAGCTGTTAATGAGCTGCCAATTACTTCTGAAAGCCCAGAACAAACCCTAATGGAGTTGTAGGGCTAAAAATTAAACAGAAAACTTCAGCATCTTACAAAAGGACAATTATTTACACAGGCACTGTCAACCTAAAGCAAACCTGGCAAGCGCTGATGTTTTCTGACCCTTGTGACTGAAGGTGTGGGTCCCATACAGGCTTAAATGAACTCCTGGCAGCATCAGATGCAGCATCACTCTATGAAGCTGCATGCCTGTTTCTAGGCACAAAATAATAGACTTTCCCCCCCTTTCTTTTTCACCAGCAGCTGTTTTTGTTCATCAACAGTATAAGCACCTCTGTGTTGATTATAGCTGTCACCAACACCTACTCTGAGGGCCAGAAGAAATCAATCCTGATCTCTGTCCCACACAGAGAAAAACCAAAATCAGACGTTAGGACCTTTGCCCTTGCCAAACTCCATAAAAACTGTTGGATATGTCATGCCCAAACCAGCCAGGCTAAGCTAAGGCTGCAGCTGTGATGGAAAGCTGGGAAAGGGGCAGGGGCTCACATGCTGCCCAGGGACCTCCAAGAACTGCACAGACACTGGCTGCTTTACCTGCCTTCATTTGAGTGAAAAGTTCATTGAAAGAAACATCTGAACAACCACAACCTCCCTGCCTGAATCTTACCCAAGAACTCTTTGCAAAATGACTCTGTCACAAACATGTAAATCTGGGGGGTAGCTTGTGTTTGAGTTTAAAATGACACTTATTTTGCATCCAGGCTATTGCATCCAAATGATTACATTTATTTTGGGGCCTCCTGAAATTATTATTTTCTTGATGAAGGAGTGATAGGAATGATTAGAAGTTTACACATCCTCCAAAGGTTTGTGGGCACTAGAGAGAAGGCTGTTTCAGAGAAACACAACCACCATCAGGCAAGAGCCAACATCAATCTAGAACAATTTCCATCTGCCCTTCTTAAGTGAAACAGTTCGATGCCAAAAGAAAGAAAGAATTTGCAGCAGCACTGGTTGGCCGCCAGCACATTCCTTTGTGTAACACAAGCTATCAGTGTTTTCGTCTTGCTCCTGAATTTTTGACTTTGGGAATTCCAGAGTCACATCTGAAAGAAAGAGGAACAGCTCTGTTTCCATTTCAGTCGGGTTTCTAAGAAAGAGGTTGCTCCTTCCACACTCTGACGTCTCTGCTTCTGCTGAGTGAGTGGTGTGAGGTTCAGAGGGCTGCTCCTACATGGGAGCATTTGATCACCCTCAGCACTGTCAGACAAAACAAGCCAGCAGCAAACCTAGGCTGAGCTGGAAAACAGCTGGGAGCAAGGCAGAAGGAAAGCTGGAAAGGTTTAGCCAAGGACCTTCATCACTTACCTTCTGCCTGAGGACCATGTTCTCATTTGTTTGTACAACAGATCCACTATTTGAGATCTAAATAATTTATCAGAGGACATGCAGAGCTCGGTGAGGTAAATTGGCCTGAAATGTAGTTTGCCCTGTGGGTTTTGATTTTTTTTTCTGGTTTTAACAACAAAACACAGAACAAACAAACATGAAATTCTTGACCTGCTATATTAATGCTTACAACTCCCCCATGAGGATAATCTTCATTTTACAGAATGAAGCAGAGGGGATGGCAGGGGGAAGCAGAGGGAAGGGTGGCTGTGTGCTGGTTCCTTGCCTGCCTGGTGGCCTTGCAGCCACGCTCCTGGCACAGGACATGTGCTGGTTCCCAAGCTCTGGCACCCAAAAAAAGAGTTTGAGAGCTCACACTTGACTATTTGGGATTGCTCTCATCCCACAAAATCCCTTGGTGAGGGGCAAATCCCACCAGAGAAGGGTTTGGCATGGCTTCTCTCCCACAGCTGGTGGAGGGCTTGGGAGCTGCCCAGTGCTCCTCCTGCCACTCACTGTGAGCCCACAGCTTCAGTCACCCCCCCAGGGGCAGAGCTGCAGGATGATAGTCCTACGGGAGTGCCAGCACTTGGGACAAGTTTTCACGGCTTTCTTCATTTTTTAAAGAACAGTTTTTAAACATATTCCTGTGGAAAAAAGAAGTTAAGCAGAACTTCATAGCATTTCCTATAAAAAGCCCAAAAGAGGAAGTTAAAATTCATATGTAGTCAGGTTTGTAAGCAGCTGATTCGGAGCCCACTAAGGCCATGTATGTTACCAGAGCTTCCCTCTGCCTGCACAGAGCAGGAGGGGTCGGGGATGCAGAGCACATTCCCTGCAGGAGGGACCTGTGCAGCTCCCAGCAAACATCCTCCTGTTCCAAGAGCTTGTTGGGAGCTCTTGGTGCCTCTCTTTCCACAGCAAAGGGCCAGCACCATGCAGCCCATGCTCCTCAGACTGTGAGACCCTGGCACAGGAGCTCACACCCTGGCAGCCTGCAGTGCTGGGTTGTAACACCAAAAATCAGATGAAAAACCTCTTCAACCACCCAGCCTGTCCCCCATTGGAGTCACGGTTTTGCTGTTTCACTTGTGGCTGTTGCACCTCTCAGCTCTCATAATTAATCTCTCCCTGATGAGGCTGCCTGCTTGTCCCTCCCAGTTTGTCCCTGTGGAGCACTCTGGGAGCAGATGAGCTCACTGCCCATCACTTTCTGGTTTAATGCTTCTCTTGGATTTTGTCTCCCTCATTTTCCACTCAGCTCTCACAAACGTCTTCAGCAGCGAGAGGCTGCAACTCATGGTTTATGACTGGGAAAGAAAAATCAATAAATACTCAATTTCAGAGAGAGATACTCCTCCCTTAGGCCCTTCCTCTGCCTCCACAGGCATGTAATTCTATTTAATCTAGAGAATAGAATAAGATTTTTTTTTTTGCAGCAATTTTTCTCCCTTTGCTTGGGTGCCTGGAAGTTGAGGGACAGGAAAGGAACTCCCTGTCCCTTTCCCTGCTTGTTCATGCCCACTGCACCTCTTCTTCCTCAAGGCTAGGGCTCAGCTCTGGTGGAAAAATCTCCGAGCTAACCAGAGTTTCCATAGAGAACAACCTCCCACACAGACTGGCACAAATGGTGTGCCTCATCCTCTGCAAAGGGCAATCACACAGCTCAGGACAGGCTACAGCCCAAGCATGGATTTCCATCTGCTGCCTTCTGACCGTGGTGGTTTCACAATGACTCTGAGTGACCCCTGTTTCAAGAAAGTCAGCCTGAGCCCTCAGAGCTGACGTGATGGGTACGAGGGGAATCACCTCCTTCCTCTCAAGGCGATACAGCTACACTAATTAACCTAAAACATCAGCCAGAAAATTTCCTGCACTTTAAGTGCAGTGAGAGCTTTGTAATAAAGCACCTTAGAGGACATCCTGTAGAAGCAGAGAGGTGTCCTTTGTTTCTGTTTCTTTGCATGAAGAAATCTGTGGTTTGTGAAGAAAAGATGACACAGGTTTTAAGAAAGTAGAAAAAAATCCCCCAGTCATGTGTTGTCTGCTAACCTACACACATTCCCATTGCCTGCTCTACATCCTAATCCATAATATTTATGGGGCTTCACATAAACAAACATCTGCATCTGAGTGAGTCACTGCTATTTAATAAACATGAAGATTCTTTGTTACTCTAATGGGTTTGTTTGGGCATGGAGGGTCAAAGTAAAAAAAAAAAAAAAAAAAAAAAAAAAAAAAGGTTTTTAANAAAAAAAAAACCAAAGAAAAAAAAAAAAAAAAAAAAAAAAGAGGATTTTAAGTTTCTAAAATACTTGCAGAAAATAAGAAAACAAGTTCTGAAGGTAAAATCAATAATGAAACCACTTCATTTTGGGGAGGGAGAAAGGAGCCAGACATTTGGATGAAGAAATATCATTGCCCTCAATAAGAGCAGTAAAGAACTGTGCTCCTCACAGTCTTTTGATGAGAGGTTTCCCCTGAGGACACTGGCAAGGTGGCACAGCATCCCTTTGCTCTCTATGTGTCAGAAAAACCCTTTGTCTGACTTAGAGATGGGGCTCTTGAGAGGCATTTTAATTTCATTTTTAGTCTCATGTGAAGGGTGAGACAGTACAGAAGTCACAATTCACCCCATCACAATCAGAACCCAAACTATTTCCTAATTACAATCCATTATAAGGGTTTTTTGGCCTATCAGCTTTTGCCACACAATGGGTGAACAAAAGCTCTGGGTGGAGGGGAGCTGATTTTGGCCAGCTGACCTGTCCTGGGCAGGCAGGTGGAGCCTGTCCCACCTGTGTCCCTCCTGTGTCCCACCTGTGTCCCACCTGTGTCCCTCCTGTGTCCCTGTGTCCCTGTGTCCCTGTGTCCCTGCATGCTCCAGCCTGTGACTCCAGGCAGGAAGCACCAAAGGACACCAGGGCTGGACTTGACTCACACCATGAGCACCCTCATGAGCATCCTCACACCCTCTGCTCCCTTGGGCCTTCCTTTTTCACTTTTAGTGGGGGGTACAGTAGGTCACAGCTCACAGCAGAGTTCCCAGCAGCAGAAGACAGCACTGCAATGATTTTTGCCATTCGAGGACCTCCTCTCACCCAGAGCCCTCTGCTCCTCCAGGACCATTTTCCTTCCCAAGTGCAGGCAGTGTGAAACAGTAATTCCTTTAAGCTGCCCCTCAAACGACACCTTCTGACTGCTGCTACACTTTTGCAAGCATTTAAGCTCCCTGACAGTGAAGACTTACAGGCAGGACTCTTTACATGAGGATGTTTACAGCCTCACCCCCTAGCCAAGAGTTTTAGTTCCATATTTCCTCACAGCATGTTTAAATGTAGCATTTAAAATGACATTGTTATCATCCTGAATGCAGTTTAACTTTCTGGAGTGCTTTTTTTCACCTTTGAATCCTGAAGCACTTGATAACTGGAACATCACAGCTACAGCCTCCGTCTGTTGTGATTTGTTCACCTGTCCCAGGACACACCTGCCTCTGAAGTTACACCGTGTTCCTGAGAATCCTGCTCCTCCTCACACCCACAGGGATGCACTCCCATCTGTGTGCTTGGCTTCAGCCAATCTGTGGGGACACTTCTGCATCTGAAACCCTTTTTTAGCTGCATAAGGTGGCACAGGTTGGCGCACAGATCTGCTGGTCTGGCCTGGCACCACTCCTCTGGTCAGTTAAAAAACCAAAATTTGGATTTCTCAGGATGCAGGATTGGGCTTTTTACAGAAACAAGTTGAAAGCAGAGGAAAAAGGAGAAATTTAATACACTGTTCTTCCTGTATTTAACCATTAACTTTGTTTTCTGTAAGTAGAAAAATGCTGCTGAAGCTTTAAGTTGCCAGACAGGAATTCCTACTTTTACATAAAAAGCACTTGTGTAAAATGGTCTGGAAGCTCTTAAGATCCCCCTGACTTGTTCACAATAAATTCTTTAATGCTAACTTCAGTAATAAGATACAATCTTGAATAGAGGTAATTTTTGATTTCGTAGAATGGCTTTAACCCGAAAGTCTTGCACAGTCTTAAAGGATTTTTGGTCTGCATGGATCTTTGAGATCTTAATGAAAAATAGGTTGCTCCCAGGTTGTTTAAGAAACAAGAGTTCTGAAATACAAACGCCGGATATAAACATCTGCTTAAAAACTGAATCTAGCTAAGTCACAGGAGTCTTCAGTCATTTTTGGAAACCAGTATAGGAAAATGTATATACCGAAGGGACTGAAGTTTGGACAAATTTTCAGGAAATTTGCTAAACTAATAGCTTTTATGGAAGGGCTCCAAACCTGCTTTCTAAGGAAAGGAGTAGGGGCTAATCCCCTTTCTTGTCACTTGCAAGCACAACGTGAATACAGATGTGCAAAGCAGTTAAAGCCTAGAAAAAACCGCCTGGAGACTGCGCCCTGCCTCGGGCTATCTGGAGTCCCTCTCCCTCTGTTTTACTTGGAACTGGCAGTTTTCTCAGTATTCTTTACACAAACAGAGCGAATTTTGCTGTTTCACCTTGTTAACTGAACATGTGGTGTGAGGTCAGCAACAGTCGCCAGCCTATCTACAACTGTCTGTGCTCACATGATGCTGCAGCTCCAGCATAAACAGGAAATTGGGCAAAGTGACTCTTTTAGTAGGGGACCACAACTCCACTTTTTCTTTTTAGAAAAAAAAAAATTAAAAAAGTGTTCAACAACACGCTGTCAGACCGACTGAAGAAAAGCAGAGTAGCCAGCAGGAGCAGAATAAAAGCTGCAGAGAAAGTTTAGGCTGT
This sequence comes from Hippolais icterina, assembly GCA_013400075.1. Taxonomy (NCBI): domain Eukaryota; kingdom Metazoa; phylum Chordata; class Aves; order Passeriformes; family Sylviidae; genus Hippolais; species Hippolais icterina. The sequence goes on along the minus strand of VWYN01020337.1, from coordinate 93,184 downwards.
CACTTTTGCCTGATCACTTTTGCCTGATCGTAACAGTGAGGCTGAGGAAATGCCCCCACGTTCAGTGTCCTGCTCAGCTGATCCTCAGGAGTGAGGAGCTGTATCCTCCACATCCCCTTCAGAAAATCTGGGCTGTGCTTTTTTACATCCTTATTGACTTCACGGCTGCACGCCGCCAAGGCTTTGACCTTTGCACTTCATTTCACTCCTGAAATTGCCTGGAGAAAGGAAGTGTGCGGGAGGCAGGCAGAAAAACAGGGAGGAGTTGCACATGTGTGGGAGGACTTGCCATGGCGAACAGGTCACTTCTGTTGAAAATAAGAATCAACCTTTCTTCTCATATGGGCGAAGACAGAAAGAAAAAGAGGAATAGGTCCAATCTCCCAACAGCAGCGTTGTAGCACCCAGATGAGCTCTGGTTTTAGGCATGTGGAAGGGGACACAGATTTAACTGTGTGCACCAAGGTATCCAGAGTCAGAGATCTCCTCTGGGATCTCTGCATTGGCTCAAAATCAGTCCCGTGGGAACCAGCCGGCCTTTGCAGTGACATTTCAACTCCACTGATGTAAATGGCAAAGCTCCCATTTGCTCTGAGGGGGCCAGGTCCTCCGCTTCACAGGAAGCTTTGAGAAATCCAGAGATTCCCAAAAATGGAAACACGAGACGAAGAAATTATCTGAATCAAGGAAATCTGCCTCTGGACTTATGAGGAGCATTTCTACCAACCACATCAGAGGGTGACCTCTCCCTTCCTGGGTCCAGCCTGGGTTTTGTGGCTTGCACACAGGCTGCCCTCAACTGATTTCTCTGCAGCCAAAGGGCAAATATCTGCTGCTGACTTCAGGCATGGTAAAAACCCCTGTTAGGGGGAAGGCAGCTGCCCCCAGAGGTCTTACCCTGGCCATACCATCAGGGCAGGCATTGTGCAGCACAAACACACAGCTCTCATGGGCAGCAACACAGGCAGAGTGGCAAACTGGGCACCACGGTGGGCTGCCAGGGCTCCTGCAGGAGCAGAGAGTGTCTGGTGCACTGGGAGAGCAGTGCAACCAGAAAACAAACAGATTAGGGTGAAATGAAGTGAAGTTAGGAGATGAAGTGAGGTTTGGGAAGGTCTGTGTTTGTCCCAGAAATGCGGCTCAGGTCTCTGCAGCCTCCAACTGGAAGCAGTGCTGTGTGATTCAGATGCTCAGCCAAAGCCAGTCATCGCTGGCCAGACTCCCTCGGTGAATATTTACAGAAAACAAACCAGATTATAAACCAAGAGTTATTTGTCAGACCTATTTAGTAAATATTGTAATTGTGTTTAAGAGCACACCAAGTGTGTGGGCAAGGCACAAACCAAAACAGACGGTGGAATGTGCTGGGTGAAGTCTGTGCATGGCATATACACGAGGACTGATGTTTTTTGAAGGGGGTGTATTTAGGTGGCCCCGTGCTTCCTTTAAAGTGGGTTGGGTTGAACCTCAGCAACCTCAGGTGCTCAATAGCTGGTTTTACACCCGTTTGTTCATTTCAAAGTACATTATTAGAAAACCTAGCAGCTACACTATGGAATTTATAATTCTATTTTGATTGCAGTTCTGCAGTTTTCACCTCTCTCCTCACAAACTAAATTGTGATGCTTAACCTTTAATTATTCTCTAGGCAGTGTACATCTCCACACCTGGGTTTACTTTTACTTTTGCTGTCTTAAATTAGTCTCTGCTTTACACTTGACAGGAGGCAGAGCTAGTTTTTAAATATTTTTAGACTTATTGTTTTGTTCTCCTTAGTTTGTGTAAAAGTGGTCATCACTCACATGGCTCATAATATACAGCACCCACTGCCTGTCATTTTTTATTTTAAAATACATAAATGTTAGGAAACATATAAACAATGCTCCTTGTGCCAGGTTTTCTTTTTTCTGTTTAAGAATTCTCTCTGAGTTGTCAGTACTTTGTTGCAGTTGGACCCTGTGTGTCATGCAAGGAAAGAGGGTTTCAGGATGAAGGGTTTGAAGAAGCAGCACCCTGTGAGCTCCCTTTCCTTTATGTTTTAGGTGTGTTTCACAAAGTCAGCTGGTTAAAGTCAGCTCGAGTATCCAAACATTGCTTGTATAAACTTCCCATGCTCAGGAGATAGCTGTGCTCTGGGAAGGCAGTGCTGCTGGGAAATTCTGCAGAAAAAATCGCTTTTCTCCTCAGTCTCTGCCTGCCTCACACTGGCCCATGGAGCAGAAAGCTCCAGTGGAGTTAGGAATGGGCAGCAGGGCACAAACAGCCCCAGGGCTGTGCCTGGGTCTGAGCTGTGCTGCTCACACAACACCCTGCACCCACAAGGACCATCGAGTCCAGCTGCTGGCCCTGCACAGCACCATCCCCATGGGTCACACCCTGGGCCTGACAGCACTGTCCAAACATTTCCTGAACTCTGTCAGCCTTGGTGCTGTCACCACTCCCCTGGGGAGCCTGTTCCAGCACCCAGCCAGCCTCTGAGTGAAGAACTTTTTCCTGATATCCAACCTAAACCTACCCTGACACAGCTGCATGGTGTTCTTTGGTCCTCTTAATGGTCACCAAACAGGAGATCAGTGTCTGCATCTCTTTTTTCCCTCAGAAAAAGCATCATCATCATCAGCTCTTTCCCTTCTCACATCCTGAGTCTCGTCCTTCCCATTGCAAACCACATGTAGGTTTAGCTTTTTCAGCTCCCTGTTACTGCTCCAACTTTTGCCTGGATGTGGAGACGTGAACGTGGCCAGGGCTGGCTCTTGCTGTATAACACTGCTATTGAAAAAGCTCAGCATGGCAAATAAGGTCCTGAGAGCATATGTGAAGTTTATCTTCATTTCCATGACTTCTCAAACTTCCCTTGCTGAACCAAATGATGAAATCACAACATGTTCAGAAATATTAAATCATTTCCTCAACATCTGAATATAACGGGCTGCAGAAGGAAAACAATTACTTCTGGCATGCTGCACACTTTTAACACTCTGAATTCTGGTATCCCAGCACATTTACAGGCTTGGCACTCTGATCACAGCAGCATTAAAACAACTACGGACCGTGATTTATTTCATAGGAAATGCCCCAGACTTGCCAAACCCAGCTTTGCCTGAGGATTTCAGACCACACAGTGCCCACCCAGCAGTAACTGCAGGATGCCCCAAACCAGCTTCCTGCTGCTGGCCCGTGGGCAGCAGATTGGAGCCACTCAGGAGTGTGCTAGCCCAGTCCTGGGTGATGTCCTGCTGTCCCTGTGGTGCAGAAGGCCCAAATTCATTGTGGCACTAAAAAGATGTCATGCAAGGATTGCCCTGCCTGCCTGTGCACCCACCTCTGGTGGCTGTACCCAGATGGGAACCTGTTGGTTTTCTTATCTTCTTCGTGTTAGAGCCAGGATTAATACTTGGGAGTCACAGCTTCACATTCCGACTCAGCGTTTATTAATTCTTATCTATATTACAGCCTCACAAGCTGTGAGCTCTAACTAGCAAGGTAGAAAATGGAGGTAAAATGGATGGATCTAACTCTTTCCAAGGTTATTTAAGTGCTAATCACCCAATAATGAGGTGACACCTATATTATTTATATTTTTCACCCAATAATGACCACCCAAGGCCCTCAATGCAACCTAATTAGAAAAAAAACACCCGAAACCATGAAAAAGAAGGTGAAGAAGAAGGACCCAGACAATGCCCAAAATCCTCCATCTTGACTCACGTGTATTATTATATATTAAAAACTTAAATCTAAGTTTTTCACCCTGGGAGATCACACAATGCTATTCAAACTACACACCCACAACCCCAGTGCCATCACTCAATTTTGGAAGCCTTTTAGAACAGAAAGCCTGAAATTTTCAGCCTCCAGAGTTCCAACAGGTCCCACCCTGCTCCTCACCAGCTGGCCGTGGTCCTCCCTGTGCTGGGAAAGGCCAGCTCGCACATGGGAAATGCCAGGGGAGAGCAACAGGGCCTCCCCAAACAGAAAGGAGAGAAAGAGTGAAAAATGACAGCGCTCATTTGTGCAGAACCCCATGGATTTCACACCCAGAAGGGTTCACTGCTGCAGGCTCATAAAGATGCAGCTTGCAAGAGAGCAGGCCAGCTTTCCTCAGCAGGTGCCTTCTCGTTGGGGTTTTGCTCAGCCAGTTGACAGGGATTTGTAATGCAGAGCTTTTTTTTTTTTTTTTTGTGAGTACAACAGGAGTAAAACTCGCTGCCAAACTCCACAAATAGCGGAACAGTTTGGGAGTAAAGACAGATTTCAGAAATTAAAGTTCAGCTCGATGTATTGGGAACAACGTGCAATTAATGTGCTCAGCAATGTCTTAAATATGAGCAATGTGGGAGAAGGGTAATAGCTGCCTTTCTATCATTTTTCAACCTGTCAGCACACTGATCTATGAAACACCAAAATCCAGATTCTTAGTAATGTAAACTGGTAAACGTGGTTGAAGGCAGCGATATCGTGCAGCCTCTCTGGATCTATGTCTTTTTTAAACAATAAAGCTATCAGAGGAGTATGTGCCTGTGGGATGGTGAAATAGGATCAATGTTACTGTTACAAAAGTGAGGACAATGAGCCAGCTGGGTTTTTCCACAGGCATGTTCAAAACTGCAGCGTTTATTTCTGCTTTTCTGCAACTTCTTCTCTATCTCTTCTCCTCCCTTCCCCATCCCTTTTATTTTTTTTTCCTTTTTGTGGTTTATACACTCTCAGCTACACCCAGAGAAGGAGGTCACCAGGGAGCAGTAAGGATGTGGATGCAGACTGTGACTGCATCATTTGCTCTGTGCAGGCTGCTGGCTGCCTCCTCTCACCTCTTTCCCTGGAAGCAGCCAGAGAAAGGATCAGGAAGGAGGAGAAGAGGAGAAGGCATCGAGGCTGGGCTGCTTCTGTGTGATATGTGCCACTGCCTCTGCTGCTGGTGCTGTTTGAGGGGCACTGGGGGAAAACAGAGACAGATGGGATGTGCTTCAGGGAGGAGGTGCCTTCCTGTGCCCTCCTGGTGTGTGCAGGTGAAGGATGAGGGATCCTGCCCACCCAGGCTGCCGTGTGCCATGGACATGTGGCTGTAAGGGCCTGTCACACAAGCAAATGGGGAATGTGAAGAGCTGCACAAGGGATCCCCTTTCCTGCCCATTCTCCTGCCTCACCTTAGAGTGACCTGTGCCCTCCCAGCTGGTCAGGGCAGCTCAGTGCCACCACCTCTGTGCATGGTCACCTGCCAACACCTTCTGCCCTGAGGGAAATATCTGTACCCTTGAAAGATCTGAAATATCTGAAATATCTGTAACCCTTGTTCCCCCTGTGCCCTCATGTCTGGGGAGCACCTGAAGCATATCTGGGGCACCTGAGGCACATCTGGGGCACCTGAGGCACATCTGGCTCCAGCCCCAGTGAGGCTGCAGCCAGTCTGGGGAACACCTGAGGCACATCTGGGGCACCTGAGGCACATCTGGCTCCAGCCCCAGTGAGGCTGCAGTGAGGGCAGCCCAGGATGATGCAATCCCAACCATGCTGCTCTGTTGGGGTGAAAGGCTCCCACATGACCTTAGTGATGACCAAGATGTGTTCTGCTTTGTTCTGATGGGAAAATCTGGTCAGTTGGCTTTAAAACCATACCTCAGCCAGCCCAAATTCTAGAAATCATCAAAGGCAAAAGTGTACAGTCATCTGCATAGTCTGCAGTGCTTGCATATGCTTCTGAAGGAAGCAAATGTAAGTGTGGCTGATGCTAATATTTGAACTGCTTGAATGCCGTCAACTTGAATTGCAAAACAGGAGCTGAAGTGAAATTCCAGCTGCCTTGGAGTTCCTCTGCTGAATTTTGAAAAATATTTCAGTTTTGAAGTGGCTTTTGTTGCTTCTAATCCTATAGGAGAGATTAATGAAGGCAGAGGAACTAGCAGCAGAAATGCCAAGATAGCGTTACACACTAAGATCTGCTCCAACCAAAATGCAGACACATAAAAATTCAAAACTCCCCACAGATATGACCATTTCCTGATCAGCTGAGTGTGCAGGCAGGGTTGACCCACAGGGCTCTCCCTGAGGACACTGCACTCCCTTCCCAGTCACTGTTGAGTTCTCCCCAGTGATGCCCCAGCCACAGAATGGTTAAATAACTGAAGGTTTGTGCCCAGCAATGTGCTGTCAGCTTGTTTCAAAGAGTGCAAATCCTGGACAGTCAGAGCCTTCAGGCTGGCTGGGAAAGCCCAGCTCAGAGCATTTATCTCAGGGAGGGTGTGGAGACATTCACAACAAAGAAACCGTGTGCAACTGAAGCTGCAGCACTCAGCCTGTTAGAGAAAAACAAAGCAGACCTTCCCTGTGGCTGCCTTCAGTTGAAATGTGGTGCTTGGGAGCCGTGCAGATTATTCTTTTTATAACAGGTCTCAAATCCACTTCTGTTTTAGCCGGCAGTGTTTGCTCCATGGCTCTGCCATTTCGGCTCCTGCCTGGTGTTATTTTAGGAGCGACAGCATGTGGGTACCAACAGGCCTGTTGGTGCTTGTAGGCAGTGATGGGAGAAGGGATGCAGGCTTTGTTCAGAGAGGTCGTTTCCAGGGTGTTTATGTTCGAGGAGCAAAGCAAGAGTACAAAATAATAAGAGTTTTCAAAGGCAGAGTTAAAGTAAGAGCTAAAAAGGGAGAGAGTAGGAGAGTCCCAAATGGGCAAGAGGATTGGAAAGACAGGAACGGGAGGAGCAGGAAAGCTGAAGGAAGAAAGACAAATGAAAAAAGAACTGTGGGGACCATGCAGAGAAAGGACAGATCTGTAGGGAGGACAGCACAGAGGAGCAGCCTCATCCCAGCAGCTCACAAACAGCACAGGCTGCAGGAGGCTGACAGCAACCCCTGCTCCCAGCAGGAGGAAGGCACAGCTCCCCCAGCAAGGGCTGCTCAAAATCAGACCCAGTTTTGACTCGGGGTGGAGCAGCCCCATCCCGTTCTGAATCATCGGGCCGCCCGTTGTACGCGCTGTTGTGAGGTGTCTCCTTTGCTACAGCCAAGCAGAAAGCAACAGGAGGGAAGAGAAATCCTATGAGAGCAGAGAGGAGTAAAGCAGACAATGCCTCACAGCCCTGCTTTCACCGCAGGGGCTGCCAGTGCACCAGCAGTGCCCAAAATGTGCTGTGGTGTGATGGGCACGGCTGGCCAGGGCAGCTCACACAGCTGGCACCTCTGCCTGCTACCAAAGCACTGCAGACAGCCCTAGAAAGCTCCTGTTTTGCTAGAGCACTGCGAGCAGAGGGCAAGAGCTAATCAGGACTTGTGCTAATTAAGCTGCCTAGTGTGGGGAGAGAGAGGATGGGGATGTGGCTGGATGCCAACAGTAATATGGAAGGCGGGACCACAGGGTTTTGGTAATCTGGTCCTTCATGCATTTTTTCCTCCCTCTCCTGGGGTTGCCTGTGGAATGGGGCAGCCTGTGAAGCCCTTTTGGGGGCTCCCTCATGGGCAGGAACCCCTGGTGCTGGCAGCAGGGCAGAGCTGTGGTGGGACACTCACGTCCCCTCTGCTCAGCCCCGCCGTGGGCTGTGACTGCTGGGGCTGTGCTGCTGGCACAGCTACAGCCTCGTGTTTTTTGACCTTTTACTCTTCCAGAGATAGAAATGGGATTTGTCTGAGGCTTGGAATAACTTCCTGCGATTGTGCTGGAGAGGGCCAGTCTGGCTCGCTAGATAGCTGTGTCTGTCGGGCTGGCTCAGGAATGGAGAAAGCCTCTGCTCCCTCACTGAGCTGAAGACAGATTTAAAGGAGCCCAAAGGCACAGCTGTGCCTTAGAGAAAAATAAGCTCAGAGCACTCTACATTGTCCCCAGCAGGACAACTGCTCCTGGGTTTGGGCATTAGCCATTACTGGAGAACCACAAACAACCCTAAAGCAAATGGTGTCTGTGTTTTGATAGTGATTCCTCAGATGGTGGCTTATAAATCCTATCTGCATCAGTGACGTGTGTGTGTCTGCATGTGTGGGGAAGTAGGTAATGGTCTGAAAATTGATCCTTTGGGATGGTGAGAGCAAGCAATGGTTGTGCAAGCCTCTCCCTCCTCCCCCACCAGTGACACTGGGCAGGCACCGAGCTGAGCTGAGGCTGCTCTGCTTCTCCTGCATCTTTTGATGCCCTTCTGCATCTCCTTTGTTCCATCTTGAATTGGCTTCCAGCAGCCTTTACAGGTGGCAATGACAGGTTAGATGTTTTCAGCACAACAGATCTGTTGGGATCTCCCAAAGAATTAAGGAAATGTACTTCAAACAAAGCAAGCTTTTCATTGTTTCTTGTATTTCACTCATCATCACTCAAAACCATGAGGAACAAGATGTGTGCTGGTGTATTCTGTGTGACTCACAGCCTGGCTGCCTCTGACTCTCCTTCCTTGAAGTTTGGAGTAAGAATAGCCCTTTACTGATATTCCTTTGAGCAACTGAACATAGAGCACCTCTCTAAGGTGGGCAGGATTCTTGACTGAAAACGGCATTTTTGTACTTTTGTGGCCAGCAGCAGTGCCAGGTGGAGATCCCCTGGCACATACCAGGGAATCCTCAGGCTGTACCCTGTGGGCTTGATATTTCTGAGCCTGAGAGAATTCTCAGATTGCTAACTTGCAAGCTCCTTTCCTAAGGAAAAACTCCTAAAAGTTTTCCTTTCTTAAAACATCTTTCTCTTTTCCTCAAAATATTTCTAAGCAGGCAAGAGTTTTTTCTCATAACAATCTTCCCCAGCTGTTGTTTTCTATCACTTAACCAATGGAAAGAGGTGTCAATGCTACTGACCAATGAATACCTTTTTTTAGCAAAGCATGCCATATAAGAAGCAAAAAGATTGTAAATAAAACCTTTTTGATGTTCTCTTTGTAAAACTAGAGTCAAACTCTCTTTATTTCTTGCCCTACTGTGACAGTACCCAGCCCAGCCCAGCTCTAACCCCCTTCTCCTCCTGGGCTGGGGCTCTGCAGGCACTTGCTGGAGTATCAGCCCTCCCTCCTTGGCACTGCTTGGACAGGACAGGGAGAAACATCTCCCTCCACCTCTGCAGAAATTGGATCTGTGCTGTTCCCGGGCCTGAGTGTGTTTCACAGTGGGTAAGAAATAAAAATTTGCATCTTCCTGCCCAGCAAAAGTAGATCTGTCCCAAAGCCAAGTCACGTTCCTGTTGCCAACAAATCCCAACACACGAGTCCAATACACTCAACACTTGTGTGCAAAGACAGCATTCACAGCTTTTCAGCCTCAGGGGAATCCAGGGTGTCAGTGATAGTATCAGCAAATGTGATTTATAATGTAATTGTATAATACAGTAAGAGGGTGACACTTGTGCCTTTGAGCCTCAGAGCACAGCAGGTCTCAGGCAGCAGAAGGAAGCAGTGCTGGGCTGCAGTGTTTATCTGTTTGCATCAAGTTCTGGCTCCAACATGTATTTCACTTGCTGCTTTCTAAATAGGAAGTGTCAAACTAACTGGAATTTTGAACAAGTTTTTTATATAAAAAAAAATCTGCAGCCCAAACAGTGAAAAAATAACAAAGAAAACCCATCTAGTTTATTTGTAGGTAATTTAATTCATTATTTTTAAATCCTTTAAAAAAGTGTTTAAATGCCTTTTGTATATTTTTCCAATTCTATTCAAATGCAATTTGTTTCAAATCATATAAAATAATCCTCGCTGGGGGAAGGAAAGCTTTTCACAGTGATACCTCTTTAGCATAAAAATTGTAACATAAAGAATGTGAGTAATTGTATATTAACCTACACCAATGCCTTGATATTTATGGATGGAGATAAATTATGCCTGTTAGCAGAAATAAGTACTACATTTATCCTAAAAACTCCACTTAGTGGTAAATCATTGTACATCAACTAATGAAACTGTATTTCAAGGAAATAAATGGGAAAGTACCCGTGGCAAAAAATGAGGCTAAGAAATTACAACTTAATTCAAAGATTTACACCTTCTCATCTAAGCTATTATAAAAATCTGTGTTAACACCACTCTATGTGAATTAATGCTCTTTATAGGGAAACTTCCTCAGGATGACTGGACTAGATTGGGGAAGTATCATGAGGGGGAGCTGTTGAAATTAAAAATAAAACTACTAGTGCTCCCAGACCGAACAAAACTTGCAGCCTGTGATCATTGGTGTCTCATGCAATGCCCTTTTTCCACCCTCAATCCTGTATGTCAAAAAGGCAGTGATGGACTGTCACAGCACAGGGCATCTGTTACCCCACAGATTAAAAGGCATTGAGGGCTAAGTAATTAATTTTCTCACCACACCCTATTTCCAACAAGTGAACAGAGTTATTTTACTTGTGGTCCTGCAGGCAGCTACCACATTTTCACAGGGACTCTGAGAACGACGCACATTAACAGAGCCTTTGGAGCTTCTCATGCTCGTGGGTTTTCCCCGGGCTCTGTGTTCACAGACTCTGAGCTGGCGGCTACAGCCACAACTGAGACACCGCTCGAGTTTCACCTAAGAACAAACAGGCTGATATGCCTGATACCAGTTTATCATTAAAAAGAGCAGGTCATGGTATACATGCAGCGAAGTTCACACTTTGATGGGCACGTGTGAAGTAGGTCAGCGCTGGGGGTGTCTTCCAGGCACAACCTAATGGAGTGTGGAGGTGTGAGAGCAGTCTTACCATAAAGAGAACAACAAAAAATCCCCCCCAAATAAACAACACCACAAAAGTTGTAAAACACTGCAGCTCAGCTCCCTGCATGCTTGGGCTTTTCTCTACTACACCAACAAAACAAAGCCCAGAAGAGAATTCCTGTTACTCAGACTGCAGATCTTTCTTACAGTTTCACAACCCATCACAGAGCATCCCAGTGGTTTTCCATCCATGGCTCTTAGGCCACTGGCAGCAATCCTGACACACACTGAGCACTGCAACACAAACCCAGGTAGGCATTCCCACACCCTGGCCCTGCCTGGTCCTTCTACATCGAGAGGCTCTCTCATTGTACCAGACAAATTTCACAATTGTTGGAATTCTGGAAGATGAGAATTTCAGGCTTTCTGTGCTAAAAGGCACTGACCCCCAAGCAAACCCTGCACTGACCTGAGGCTGTGGAACAGGCTTCCAAAACTGAGTGATCCACTGGGGTTGTGGGTGTGCGGTTTGAATAGTATTGTGTGATCTCATAGGGTGAAAAACTTAGAACCTAAGGTTTTAGTATATAATAATATATATATAATAGGGCAATATGGAGGATTTAGGGCATTGTCTGGGTCCCTCCTCACCTTCTTCTTCATGGGTTTGGGTGTTTTTTACTTATTGGGTGAAAGGGTCTGCATTGAGGGCCTTGGGTGGTCATTATTGGGTCAAAAGTGTAAATAATATAGGTGTCACCTCATTATTGGGTGATTGGTGCTTAAAAGACCTTGGAAAGAGTCAGAAGGATCCATTTTCTACCTTGTTAGTTGGAGCTCACAACCTGTAAGACTGTGCTATAGATAAGAATTAATGAACATCTGAGTCCGAACATGAAAACTGTCCCGTGCATTAATCCTGGCTCTAACAGGAGAAAAAGAAGATAAGAAACCCACAATGAAAGATGTTACATCATCCTGAACGTCTGCGTGCATTCTCGTGAAGTTTCTGGAATTCTTTGCAAAAGGCAGGTTGGCTACAGAGCCGAGAACTTCCTGCCCCATCCTTGGAGGTTCTCACACTTCACCGAGCCCTGGGTGTCACTGCCTGACCCAGTTCCAGGAGCAGGAAGCTGTGCTGCTGTATCAACACCTGACCCCCAAACTCCACACCATCTGCCCTGCCTGCAGAGCAGGGACGGTGGCAGCAGCTGTAAGCAGAAGTGTGAAGTTCACACGCGCTGGTTTTGCTAACTGAATCCCATAAAAAGTGATGTGAGATAAGGGTTTGTTCGAGCACAGAGCAAACAAACACTCTGCACAGATCCTGAGGCTCCAGCGAGCTTAGCACAGTTGGAAGAGTCCCTGTCCCTCACATCCAAAAGATCCAAAACTTCTGAAATCCAGCCTGACAAAATCTCTCCTGTCCAAGGCTGTTTCCTGAGGGTACCAAAAAAAAAGTCCACTCATTTATGACCAAATAATTTGCCCTTCAAGTTTAGGTCCCAGTTCCAGAAAGTGCTTAAGCACACGCTTCACAGCAAGCTCAGGAATAGTCTTTGACCTCATTTAAACTAAAATTTAAGGAATTGAGCCTGCTTATTTTTTTGCCATTGTCCAAGTCCTCCCTGCCATTTTTGCTGGCCAAAGTGTCAGCAGGAGCTGGCAAGATTAAAGGAGAATCTTGACTCCAACTACATGAAGTGCTCCTGTTTAACCATCTTCTCCCTTCAGAGACAGGGAAGGTTTTCTTTCCGAGAAATGCTATTTCTCAGTATGTGTTTAACACATGTACATTTTGTATGCTACGAAACTGAAGGGACACTTCCTCTTCCAAAGCAAAAGCCATGCCCCAAGAGGCAAGCAAGCACCATGCATGAACATGGAGAGGGAAATCCGGGGTATTGAATGTTTGTTTGACATCTAATAATTTGGATTTGCAAATGGGCCATACAAAACCAGCAGCACAATTAACCTCTCTCTGCCTGGGAGCTGCATGGGAAGAAATCTTCCCCTGGTTCAGCAGAGATCAGCCTTGCAATGACCCCTGAAGTATTTGGAAGTGGTGCAGTCACCATCCCTGGAGGTATTTGAAAGAAGTGCAGATGTGGTACTTGTAGACATGGTTTAGTGGCTTGGCCGTGCTGGGTTAATGGGTTGGACTCCATGATTTTGGAGGCTTTTATCCAACCTAAATGATTCTGTGATTCTGTGATGAGGGATCTCAGCCTGTGAGAGCTGGAGCTGTAAATGGAGGAGCTGTTTGTGCTCTGAGTGAGGAAGTTTGAATCTGACCTGCAGTGAGTGTGCAAGGCTGCAGAGAGGAAGGGCTTTCTCTGCTGCTGCACTCTGAGCAATCTCTCTTTTGTCTAAAGGCCACTGTGGCTGTGACTCACACGCAGCCATCAGACTATTAACACTTTTATTCCAACTAGTTATTTCTGGCTTTCGGCAGTCATAATACCTAAATGCCTAGAGTGCTTCCAGGGTAACTATAGTAATTACAAAAACAAACAACAGCAGCTCGACCCGTGGGTCAGCTCAAGCCAAACTCTGAATCACACTCTTATTTTTCACCTATATTTCGTTAGGAAAAGGAATTTCAGCTGGACAACGGGGCAGTTCATTTCCTAACACCTCGGGGATGCTGAGCCAGGCAAGCTGAGCACAGATGCTGAGAGTGCTCAGCCCCTCCCCGGGGGATGCAGAGGGGTGGGTGCTGCACAGCTGCCCTGAGCATCCCCCAAAAAGAACTTCAGACACGCTTTGTAAACCCACTGGAGGCTGATGGACTGTATGAATGATCTCTCCTCTTCTGTGTATTCATGATCTGTATGTTTATGAGTGATCTCTCCTCTTCTGTGTATTCATGATCTGTATGTTTATGAGTGATCTCCCCTCTTCTGTGTATTCACGATCTGTATGTTTATGAATGATCTCCCCTCTTCTGTGTATTCATGATCTGTGTGTTTATGAATGATCTCTCCTCTTCTGTGTATTCATGATCTGTGTGTTTCAGAGAGCTCTGAAGTTAGGAGGCTGTTCAAGCTCTAGATCTCTTTTACATTTCCAATTCTTCCTACCCCTGCAACAGCAGTCAGTTCACTCTCAGCTGTGTCAGTAATTACCAACCTCATGTTGGAAGGGGCAGGGCCTTCTAGGAGAAGCCATAATGTAGTCAAATTAATTACCTTGCATCTCAAAAATGTCACGTTTTATTTTTAATCAAAACACATTTGCTTACGCACGGCTGCATTGTGTTGCTGCTTCACCACAATGGGTTCTTCAACTCCTCTCCCTCTCTAAAACAAGTCAAAATTTACTGTCTATTTTGATTATTTAGGATATTGTAAAGGCAGATGGCTCAGTAGCCAAATACTTCTCAAGTACATAACCCAAAAGCTAAAGTGCAATGTGAGAAACCAGATCAATCACAACTAACAACAAATATATTATAGCAGATAATACATATTTTAAAGATAGACTATGGTCGTTGATCCTTCAGTTGTGCTTCTATTTATTTTCTAAAAAACCAATTTTGCTGAACTAGAGGGCCATGAGGTGTGTATTAGCAGTAAATAAAAAAGATCAGAACACAATGGAGCAAGACCTTTATGATTCACTCGTAAACCACGAGAAAGAAACCACCAGTCTGGAAGCATCAAACCTTCCAGCAGAACAAGATGCAATAAAATGTGTAACAGGAGCAGCCAAGCTCACTTCAGACAGCTCCCAGTTCTCTAAAACTGTGTGCCTCATCTTAACTGAACAAGATCTAAATTAAATTCAATCCAGAATCTCAAGGTTGAAAAAACCCCAACCTAATACACTGAAGAAGAAAAGGAAAAATATAATGAAGTTTTTGTTTCTTCTTCTGGCTTTCATTAAAACACACCAGTGCAAAATACTGTCCACAGACACGAAGCCAGAGTTGCACAGAGGAGAGAAATTCTCTGCTGCGTGGGCTGAGATGATTCTTGCACATGATACCCCAAAAGGGTGGTCCTGAATGAGAAAAGGGATTTTCTTTTAAGGTGTTGCCCTTGTTGCCTGGGCGCTGTTCAGAGCAGCAGTGCACAGAAAGGACACTGTAAAACCATGGCTGCTGTCAGGGGCTCTCAGGGATGGGCACTGGGGAACCTTTACAGCTCCCTACTGTGGATTAACTGAGGTTTTGAATAACAAATCTTTGAATTCTATAGGGAAAGGCAAGGTTTGCCCTTGTGCCATTCCCTGTGTCCTTGCTGGTTTCCAGGGGAGGAATACTGCAGGAGTTCCCTTCAAGGAGAAAACCAAGCCAGTAAAATCCCTTCCCCTGATCCCTCCTACCCTCAACAATGCAGAATATTGTTGAGTAAAAATGGAGTCATACTCACAGGCAGCAGATATAAAAGAGACTTCTGAAAGCAGTGGTTGTACACAGAAAGCAGTGACTGCTTTCCTTTTTTTAGCCTTCATGCTTATTTGTTTAAACCACTAAGAGACATTTGCATGTTACTCTTTTCTGGTCAGACCTGAAAAGAATAACCTAGAGATAAATGCAAGAGCAAGTAACACCTCCTGCTAAATTTCAAGCTCCAGTTTAACTCACGAAACACTTCAGTGAAGATCCATCACTTGATTTTACGTTTTTAAAACAGCGAGGATTATGATCAAAAATGACTTTACTAAGAGGTGGAGAGAAACAACAGAACCCCAACTATTATCTTTCCTTATTTTAAACCTCATCCCACACTTGACACAAATTTAGAACTGAATGCGGAATTACTCCTACTCTTCTCCTTCACTTATGACTCCTTCTTCCCATGTTTTTCAGCCGAGGAGATTGTAAATGTTCCCTGAGAGGGTCCAGTGCAACAAGCAGCATTGCATGGTGTGTGCTGCAGTGCTGCTGAGGTGCTGACTGACACTCCAGACTAATTGTTGGATTTAAATTGATTTAAATGAAGCCTGCTGGGAGGTAAAACACCTCCTGGTCAGGACAGAGAGCTGTTACACCAACAGTGATGCTAAACCAGCCAGAAAGGAGTGGGTTTTAAGCCCTAACACCACAGAGGTTTTCCAGGCTCAGAGTTAAGGGTGGCTGTAGCACAGATGTGCCCGTTCAGGGGGCACTGGCCCAGAGCTGGTGGTTTTAGGAGGCTTTAAAAAGCAGGATGAGAGAGGGGGCAAAAGGCAAGCATAAATGTGAGCTTGTGAGTCTTTAATTCTAGTCCTTGTGCAGATAAAAAAGCCTTTTCTCAACAACAACAAAAAAATTTATTATTTTACAATGCCCAGGAATAATCACACAGTGATGCTGTCTGGATGTTTGTGTGAATCCCAGGGAGCTGTTTTCCAGGGATATGCCAAGGGAAGTGCCTCTTCCATTCCTAAAGACTCTGATTTAGAGGGAAGACCATAGAGAGAAAACAATATCACATGGCAAAATTAAGAATGGCATCCTGGCCTTAGAGAAACAAAGAGAAAAATTTCTTCTCTGACTCCAGCAGGTTACCAGAATAATCAGACACACACAAAAAGCCATGAGTCCTGTGCATGGTAAAGATAAGCAACAAACACAATGTGATGCCTCAGACCAGGGAAGTTGGTTGAAAAGCAATCTAACCCCAAGAGCTGATGGGTTGGCTGTAAGGTCTAGAGGAAGGCTGAAAAAGCTTCCAAAGAAGGCAAGGAAGATTTTGATGGCACTACTCCTTGCCCAGCAAACCAAATTTTCTGGGGGGAATTTCAAGGATTGCAACAGACAGAAGGATTTCAGCCAGCAGCCACTCTGATTTCACACTCAGCTGGTGGTTTCTGTTGGGTATGGTCTGGGTATGGTCTGTACTAGGCACAACCCAAAGAATTTTGCTCTGACTTTGGCCCTCCCTGGTGCTGCCATGGCTGTTTTTGTGTGCAAGCAGAGCAGGAGTTGGACAGATGAAGACTCGAGGAGAACACAAAGCATTACTTTTGCCAGGCAGCCCCAAAATTTACAGTATTTTCTCAGCTGGGTTCCAAGAGATTTTCAAGAAAAATCAACTGCCCTGATTTCTGTGGAATCCCAATGTCCTTGTTTCAGCTGAAACAGTGCTAGGGCCATTATTTAATGTTCATATCCATGAAAGACTCTGTGATGCTGATTTTCTTTCACCCTCTCTGCATGGATACTCTGACTACCTTTGATACTCCTACCACCTTTTTATTGTGGATCAAACCACCATCAAAGAACCCACCTAGGAAGCAAAATGAATTTAGATGCTTAAATAACTGACACAATCTAGCCTGGGAGCAATGGTTGTAGCTGTGTCACTGCAAAGGGCCCTTCTAAACCAATAATGCAGCAGAGTCATGATGCTGCACTCTGCTGCACGCTTCCCCCTGCTTTGCAAAAGCAGGAATTTGCATGATCCTTTTCACTTCTGAAAAAAAAAAGTTTGAACTGTCTTGCAATAATTTATTCCTGCAGTGTAATGAAGCACAGAATCTGACCCAGCTTGGCAGAGGCAGGATTTCCAGCTCTGTGGTTTTTCACTTCTGAGACTATTTACTATTTGCTTGCCAGTAATTACCACAACCATCTCCTGCTTTGAATTCTGGTACAGAAGAGGGTTTCCAATTAGTTCCCTTAAACTTAAAGGGAACTTAATTTTAAAACTCAGCTGAATGGAGAACTTTCATGAATCAGGTGATAAAACCATTTGCAAGTTTTTCTTCTTGCTTGTTCACCAGGCTGGGTGTTATTGGTTTCTGGCTAAAATGCCCTCACCAGCATTTCTTCCCCTGAAGTATTTTTTGATGTTGTTTTTTAATACACCCTGTGCCTAGAGGGACAAATGCTTGGAAGTGTTTACATTTTTCACTTATTTCTTGGAAACTGTGACCCACAGATAAAAAGAATACTTCTGCAACAATAATTTGGCACTTAAAAAGCTCCTGGTCTTACTGATTGTTTGAATTAATTTTTTTAACCCATCACAGATGTCCGTATTTTATTCTGTGACTTCCTCATTACTTAAAATAAATAGAGAATGATGGTGTTTACTAATATTGCATTGCTACTGTCATGAGGTTATAACAGACATAATCTAAACCATGATTTATTGAAAAAAAAAAGCAAATGGAATTTTAAGCCTATCTAGGAATTTGGGGTATTTGAGTAGTCATCTTTCAATAAATCCAAAATAAATATTTTAAATATGCCATAGGACATTTCTGTCACTCTCTTTGAATTCTAATATTGATCCTGTAACCTCAGTCTCTTCTCCACTATGGTTTATTTCATTTTTTACTAAAATTAGGCAGAATAATCCAATTGCCTTGACTCCAGCTGGATTAGGACTTTGAGTTTGTTTAATCCAAGGCTCCTTCTCCATGGCTGATTTTGTGTTTGTTCCTAATTGACAAACAAAAGGAAAACTAAAGCTTTTCTTGGGTACAAAATCATGTCCAAAATCAAACCCGTAATGTACAACTAAAGCTGAAGATGAATGAAGCACTAAAATCATCCCATGTCCCTTTTTTGTACCACTTCTGGTGTCCAGTTTGAAAACTTGGTATTTTTGCAGGCAGGAGCACTCTTCACTGTTTTCCAGGACATTTTCACTTTCATTCTTTCTCTGCAAAGAATGGATGTCTGTAGAGACAGACTTGCATGCTTTTAATCCACATTTAAATCAGAACCCATGACACAGACCCATGATTAATATCACCCCTTGCTTCAGCTCTGAGGTAGAAACGCTGTAACAGATAAAGATAATAAATTTCACAAAGAACTTCTCCTGAGTTTTATTCGCCCTGACCTTGGGGCAAGGAAGAGCCAGGAACTCCCACACTGGCACAGCGTGATGGGACAGCTGCCACGTGCCCTGTGGGTCACAAAACCTCCTGAGAGAGCCAGCTCAGCTCTTCCAGAGCTCCAGGACCACAGCCCTGCCCTGTTCCAGCAGCTCCTGGTGAAGGAGCTGCCACTCAAGGACAGAAGCAGCAAGGAGAGATTTTTTTTTTGCTTGTTTGTCATTTCCTGAGCCTGTGGCTGCTTCACTTTTATGTGGGCTAGCACGGGGCACAGCCACCCAAGGGTGCCAGGGCAGTGTTGGCATGGATGCTGAGGGCTGCCCATGGAAACCCCCAAAGCAGGAGGGGGGAGAGGTGGAGCTGGATGGACTCAAAAACAGGAGAGCCAAAGAGAAGAGACATCCATGTCCTGGGTTACACTGAGAGTAAGACTCTTTTAGGAGTCTCACATGCATTGAGATCCATTGGAGCAAATCAGTCTGTAAATGTCAATGTCTTCAGTGCTTAATGGTTTTTTTAAATTCTGTCAGGGTTGTATTTACAAGCAAATCAAGTGAAATAAAATATCAAGCCCAGGTGGAGATCCTTCCCAGGACAGCTTTCAGGAGAAAATGAGAGTTACTTGCATTTCTGGAGGTCTTAGAAAATTTTCTTATATTTCTTAGAATATTTTCTTATTTGTTGGTCTCCTCTGTAATGATAGCTGCTTTGCTTTGGCAACAGAATTTTCAATTTAACAAGCACACAAACGTGATTTGGAAGCTCCAATTCATCAATATCACCTCCTTTGCTGTTTAATGAACCAGCACTTCTTTTTTTTGCATTCCCACACCACAAAGCTTCAGCCTCCATCCTGACAGCTCCTGTGTCAGACACAGCTGAGCATGGATTGTGCCTGAGCATGGATTTGGTGGCAAAAAGTACCAGCTCTGCATTTATAGGCATGGGAGAGTGTGACTGGAAGGGAAATCCCCCCAACTGCAGCCAGGCACTGTTTCCACAGAGATTTATCACCACAGTGACTTCTGATGCCTGACAATCTTCTCTAGAATTCTCTGCTTCTGGCTTGGTCCTCGATTAATTAAGGGCTTGACACTGCGAAACGAAGAATTTCTTCCCAATTTTTTTTCCTTTATATACAGGGAAGAGCAATTACTGGCTCAGGATTGAAATCACTAAATGCATTACACACACACTGTTGGACTCATTCCGCTGAACTAAATTGGTAATTAATGGTGTTTTCACCAAAAAGATGAGCAGATACAGTAATAAATCAAATGTATAACGTTGTGAGACATGGGTTTGAAAAGAACAGGGACCAAAGCTGCCAAGGCCTCCTGTGCTCAGATAACCACCACAGCTCTCATTTCCACTCAGCTGAGATCTGCCCAGCAGCCACCACAGCTACACCCTGCCCTTAGAAGCATCATCATCATCATGTCCGAGCTCCCCTGTGACACAGCAGGTGTTTGGTTAGGAGTTCACCAAGACAACATTTATTTTTAACAACTGGATTACCAGGAGGCCCTGGAGCCCCCGTTTCTCTCTGTGCAGTGCCTGCCCTGCAGCTCTGCTATCTGCTGTCTAACCCCAGTGCCTGCAGCCTGTTCCCAGAACAGAGCCCAGCCACAGCTCCCAGTTCTTACTGGGAACAGACAAGGCACCACCCTGCCCCAGCAGAGTGATAACTGCTGCTTTCTTTCTCAAGGAAGGGCTACAGGCAGAAAGGGTATCTGCACTGGCAGAGCCCTGCCACAAGCACTCTGTGCTTCCTACAAGATCTTTGCACAAAAGGCTAAGATATTTTTCCAGCATTTGGGCATTTCCAAATGTCTCCACCAATGTGTCCAGCAGAAGCATTCCAGGCCTGCTTCCACCACTCCTGTTTGAAGTCAAGTCAGGCAGCTCTGGGCTGCATCTGAGAGAATATAAGGAACACACAATTTTCCAGACAGCCTCTAATGTCCAAGCATGGAGGAAACATCGTTTGATTATTGCATTCTGACTGCTCTATTGCACAAGCATGTTATGGACAAGAAGTGATGCAAAACTCATAGTGGATTTCACTTTTTCTTATTTAACTGTTTTATTGTAAGTATGTACAACGCCCCCCCACCCCAATAATTTTTGTTGAAAAAGAAAAATAAGCCAGCATAGCACATATTTTAACATCCTTCTGCTTCTTCACAATAAGACAGATGATCATGGTGTTTAAGTTTTCCCTTTACTAGTTTAAAACTTTCCACCTTATCTCACAATCTTTATGCTGAGAGATACTTCAGAGTTCAACTGTACAAGCAGTGAACAGAGACCTGGATTTTTTTGTTGTTGGTTGGCGCCTGTATATACAGAATTTAATCATAGAAACTCAACATTCTCCTAGCTAAGCACTCTCTACAGATCCTGTAGTGAAATATCCTCAACCATGCAATTTAGTCCACCACCTGGTCCAAAGAATTTTCACTGGGAATTCACAAAATTACTGTCCCAATGATGGGCCAACAGCACCTTGGATGAATTAGTAAATTAGGAAGTCTTGGTGCAGGCTCCAAGGAACCACAATAAAAATAGGAAGGATTAAAAAATCTCATTGTTTGCAATTGGAGTGAACACACCAAGGGCAAAGGAGACACAAAACCTGAAGGATGCCCGTAAGACTTGGAGAGAGCAAAGGAATCTGACAGGAAAGCAGGGATTAGCACTGCTCGTGCTGCTGCTGCTTGAATCAAAGGCTGTGTGGATTTTTACTGGCATAGCTGAGCTGCCATCAATCTGCTGGCACGAGCATGCCATGGGAACGCTCTGAGAGTGATAAAAAAACCTTTGTTCCCAGTTTAGTTGAAAATCTGTTATTGATTTAATTAATAAATCATAACAAATAATAATAGAAACAATAATCTACAAGCAATATATTCATAACAATAATATAAACAATATTTTAATAGAATACAAATAATATAAATTAATTTAATTATAATTTCATTAAAATTGGTTTAT
>VWYN01020337.1:58104-70181 GCA_013400075.1 Hippolais icterina | reverse complement strand
ATGGGATGGGATGGAATGGAATGGGATGGGATGGGCTGATCCTCCAGGTCCCTCCCAGCCCGAGGCATTCAGTGAGTCTGTGTTCTCACACACGCCGTGGTGCATAGCAACTCGTCTGCTGGGCCATCTGCTGAGCTGCCTGCTACCCGAATTAGGACTGCAGCTCCTCATTCCTGCGTGCAGCCTCTCAAATCTTCCACCCTCCTCACTGCAAACCTTCCTCTCCTGCTGGATCCATTACATCATCCATCCTCATCGGCTGGCTGCTGGGACAGGAGGGGTTTGGCAGCCTTTGCGTTGCCTCTCACCCCTCAGATCAATGACAGGCACTTGCCTGCCCTCTGTGACCCATCAGGCAGGGTCATCGTTGCAGGAATCCCCCAGCCAGCAGCTGCTTTTGCACTCTGTATTTCTAGGTCCCCAGCATAACTGCTGGCCGTGAGTCATGCAAATTCTTATGCCAGGCAAAGCAAAAATGGCTGCAGCATGCATAGATTTAATCTCTCAAATAGAAAGTGAGATGTTTCAGTGACAGTTTACTCTTTTTAAGAAGTTACCAGTTTCTCTGCAACTCTGCTTCTATTTCTCACCACCATCCTATCTGGCTGAAATATCTTCTTGTGGAAAATTTTGTGAGTGAGATGTTACACAAAATGAACTGAAACTGTGCATTTGAACACATTCATACCCATTCATTGCCTGCAGCTTCCAATCACGAGCTGGTAACTACTGCAGTTCCCATAGCACACACCATCCCTGCCAGTGTCACTGGAGCTACCAGGGAAAATCATGGCAGATCTGGGGGTTTCCACTGGGGTGCAAAATCCTCCCGCCTGCTTTTCCCTTCCCATTCCCTTGCTGCTGAGGACTTGTTTGTTATAGGGCTCTGTGCTTGTTCTTCATCCAGCCAATTCATAGAAAAGCTAAAGAGAAAAGCCTCGAGCTCAGCCTGACATTCAAATTCTGTGTTTAAAGGGGATGGGACATCACCAGTCACAAGGTACTGTTGTTACTAATAAGGAATATGTAGGAAAACAGTTCAGATCATTTAAATGTTCCCCATAAATACGGTCGTAGCAGGTTAGAATTTGAGACTACATTTTTTAGCTTCTGGTTTCTCTCTAAGCTCCTGTTTTGCTAAAGAACATGAGGTGCCACTTCTATTTCAAGGGTTTTTTTCTGATGAGTCTAAGTACTTTGTACATGAAACCTTTTCAGATAGGACAAAGATTCCAAGCAGATTTGTGCAAACTCATGAGGGCAAATGAAAGCTTCAGATGCAACCCTCCAGTCTGACTGTGCAATTCCAGCAGCTCATTAAAGCCAGTGTTTACCTGGCCTTTCTGTTCTTTGTGGGTGCACTCGGCTCTGGAAGGGAGAAGTTTCGTGCTGGATGGCACAGACTCATCTGTAACACCACATTTCATTGCTGCTGTTGCTGTGCAGGCTCGTGAGCCTTTTCTGGTTATCCCAGCAAGGAGCCACGAAGGCTGTGCACCATGAACTCAGTCTGGAGTGATTCAGCACGACCATGTTTCCACTCAAAACAGGCACTGGGACTGCAGCAGCCCGAGCTGGAGGTCAGAAGTGACCAGCTGCCCTACCACAAACTGATCTTAGGCTTTATGCCCATAAAGGTCTCACATCTGAGTGCTTTCCTCTGCTCCTTATCTTTTATTCATATGCATGAATTAAATAATTACTAAAGTCTACAACAATGTGCTTGCACAGAGCAAGAGACCTTTAGATTTGAAAGATTCCAGAAAATCCCACATTTAGCATAAAATGTGTAGAAGAGGATTAAATTAGAGGCACAAAGAGAGCCAAAGATGGGACAAGACTTGATCTTAACTTGCACAAGGTTTAAAATTTTCTCTGTTAACACTCCCTAAATGAAGGGGGGGAACTGGAGTGACTGGGAGCATTTCCCAATGTGATGGAAGCATCTCTGGCCCCACCAGAAGGGAAGTGCCACAGTGAGGGGAGTTTGTAGTGACTGAGAGCAGCAATGTCAACATTCTTAATCTTCACCCAGCTCACCTGAGAGCTGGCCATGCCTGCCAGCTCCTGCCCTGGCACAATTTCACCCAGTTTAACAATCAAGCTGTTTGCCCCAACAAAGCACGGGCAAACATCCCTGCAGCCCACCTGGAGCACTCCAATGGGCAAACTGCAAACCAAATTCGCTTAAAAGTTTCAGAAGATCATTTCAAGGACCTGGAAATACAACAGAAGGCAAATAGATCCCTAATGAGGGCAATGTAACAGAACTGCAGAGGGCATAATTCATCCTTCATCCCACTCAGGCATGCTGCTGGTGCTGGTTAAACTGGGCAGTCTGCTGAGCATAGCCAGCACAGCCCTGGGAAGGACAGGCTGTAGGTTGTTCTTCTCCCAGCTGCAGACTTCTGTGGAGAAAATGCCTGGTAAAATCTTATTCCCTCCAAAGAGAGATAAATCACAGTAATTGCACTTTAGGGTTTGAGATAAATGCAGCCTCTGGCAAGGGTGAAGGATTTGACAGAGTCCAAATGAGGGCTGGAACTCCACAGGGGACAAGAAAGCCTCTAACACCCTCTCCTTTAGTGTGAGCCTGAACACTGGTTGTGGCAGGAAACAACCAACTGCAGCAGCAAACTTGTGATGAAATAAATAAACAACCCAGATCCTAAACAACTTGTTTGTTTTCTGACACAGAAAGTCAGACACACCCCAAGGTCTAAGGCACAGGGGTTGGCTTGGGGCTGAAAATTAGGAAAGTATCTTAATAAACCAGCTATTCACATCCATCATATTGGGAAATGCTCCCAGTCAGTCATTCAAGTTCCAGCCCTTCATTTCTAGAAAATTTTAAACCTTGTGCAAGTTAGGATCAAGTCTTGTCACATCTTTGGTTCCCTTTGTGCCTCTAATTTAATCCTCTTCTACACATTTTATGCTAAATGTGGGATTTTCTGGAATGCTTCAAATCCAAAGGTCTCTCACGTGGGGGGGACTCGTTTGTGTGCACAAAAGTAACTTGTTTGCAGTAATTCTGTTACTTTTGTAATATTTTTGTTATTACAACAATAACACCAAGAGATCTCTGCTAGGATTGCATGCACTGAACTGGTTAAGGCTGTGTGCTGTAGCACACAAAGAAATCAGAGGCCTCGTGTTTGTCACGTGAATAACTTGTTTATAAGTAAACATGTATATTTAAAGAGGAGATTGTCCAGGTTAATTCCAGGTTATAATTGTGCAGGTTCAGAAGCCAGGCTCACAAAGATGTTGAGGTGCAGGGAGGTACCTGGGGCTCCTCACAGAGAGGCTGAGCACATTTTTGTGTCTCTGGTCTTTGGGAACCTGCCAGACTGCCCCAAAAAGGACAATGGACTCCAATTTCCTGGGTTTTTTCCCTCAAAGCTTGCTCCCTCTGACAGATTTTCCCTTCTGTGTGTGCCTTTGCAGAGTGAATTTTCAGCAGCTCCTGGGTCCTTTGACACCTCCAAGCTCAGTTCCCAGGGGTGTGAGGTGCCACTGTTTTACTCTGCAAATTCCATCCTGCAAAGGACAAAGCCAAAAGTCTTAGAACTCCCAAGGTGTCATTTTTTTAAACTCTGACACGCTCAGAAATTCTGTTGTAATTTCCTTCTAAATAGTCTAGGGTTAATGAGGCTGAAGAGAATAATAGGAAGGAAACAAATAATTATAGATTCTCTCTCTTTTTTTTTTTTTTTGCAACATGTCCCAAATGTCACCTTTGACCTGGCTTTCTATTTCTGGCATGGACTAAACTCCCTCTATTTATTTAGCAGCCTACACACCATTTCAGTAACATAGCAACAGTACTTTCAGTTGTGAATTTTGAAAAAAAAAGCAAAGCAAAAAAAAAAGAACATATGAACATATTAAAACTGTTAAAGCATTGCAGTCTAGTAACACTTCAATAAACGCTTCTTTTTTCTTTTTTCCTTTAAATACCAGAATTATTAAGCTTCCAAAGGAGAGGGATGCAGAGGGGAAGCAAAGCAGTGTCACCACCAAGCCTGTTCTTCCTATGCCAATTGTCCCCTAACCTTTCTGTTTGTTTGTCTCAGTGATGTTTCAGCCTGACTATTTATGAGGCTCAGAGCAGATAAAAGCAGGAGTTTGGGGAGGATTCTGAAATAATGATGGGGTTTAGCTGGTGGTTTTCCATCACTTTTCAAAAATAGTTCCCCGTTATTTTATAATCCGTAGCTCAAGGCTGATGTGACACTCAGTTATCTGTCAAAAAGGAATATTTGAAAGAGAATAAAGTGTAAGAGTAGTAATGGGAGTAACAGTCCTGTTTTCATCTGACAGTCCAAATCTCACTGTTTCACTGGGAAACTTAACCAGTGAAGACCTGTAAAAATAGCCCTGGAGTCAAGGGAGGACCAGTGAAAACTCATTGCAAACCTTTTTGCAGAGGGAGCAAAGCAAAACTTTTGAGATCAATTCCCTGACTGCTAGAGCGTTTCTTATTTTTAAACCTGAAGCCTCGGTGAGAACGCAATTATTTTCTTAGGATGGGTTCAAAATGTCGAACTTATTAAAAACAAAACTTCTTAAGCTTGCAAAGCTCCCACTGTAAATATTAGTAAACAATCCAGATGATGTAGCTGGAACAGCAGTGAGCACTTGGAGGAGTGCATCACTCCTGAAACTGGTTCTTCACTGCTACTGTAAACTCAGCTGGCATCTCCTCAGATGTCCCTTCTCCTCCTGAGTGACCAGCACACAAAGCCAGCGTTCCCAGCACCCAAAAACCCAGGAAAGCTCATGGCTTTATTGCTCACTTTGTAAAGTCTGCAAGGAAAACACAGCTCAGCCTTGCTCTGAACTATTGGCTTCTCCTTGGCACGACCAGTTCGTGTCAGCTTGAAAAAAACGCCTCCACCACTGTAAAATCCTTGAACTTCTACAAACAGTTTGCAAGTCTGGAATGTAAAAGCAGATTGCTCACAAGCTGCGCGCTCTGCTGACATTACAACAGTTGCAAAGTTAGGGAAGGGTCCCCTCATGGCCATTATTGTGTCCAACAGAAATATGAATACATAACCCACGGTCTCAAGGCTGGGGAGTCACAGGATGAATATTTATCACTAGCAGGCCTCACAGAAAGTATTGTCTTTTCAAAAAAAAAGCCTTGTCAAAAACGAGCCAAAAAACTCTCATATGACAACCCAAGTTCAGTTTAAATTAACACTCTCAATTTAAACAATTTCAAATTCGTACTAGTAACAACATTTTACTGCCTTTCTGTAAAGTGCTCTTTGAGAAAATGTGAAATGTGCTGTTCAGGGCTTTTGTGGAAAGCTACAATGCAGTTTTGACTGCAGGGGTCAGGTGGGGTTTTTGGCATCAGGAGGGAAGGGAATAGCAAAATCTCTAAGAACAGTTGTCTCATTCTAACAATTACAAAGCTATGAATGAATTAGCCTCAGAAAGGGAGGATTTTCCTGGCACAAAGACCAGGCATCAGTTTTGGTTTATTTTGAACAAATACAAAACTGCAGCAGCTTTTAAAACTGAGTTTTGTATGACTGTGTGTTTGTTGGCTTGTTTGTTTGTTTATTTTCCTGATGCAACACAAACTGAAACAAGTCAAGGATATTATTCTAAAGCAGAAAAAGATTTCAAGGTTAAAGTATTGCATTTTGTTTAACAATTAAATGAGAGAGCAGAAGATGTATTTTATCTGGCTGGATGTAGTGTTTTGACATGCAAATTTTATTTCAAAAGCAGCATTTTTTCCTTGTCTTATCACATTACTAATTCATTTCCAAATCAAATGAAAAGGACAAAAAAGCAAATAAAATGACTGTTTTTCTAACGAACAACATTTTAGGAATAAACTTGTCCCTTTCCCTAAAAACCTGTCAGATTTTCCTAACAAATATTCCTAGCATTTTAATTGGTAGAAGTAGAAGTGTTTATCCATATTTCCACAGATTTCATTCTACAACAAAGACTTCACCAAAGTACAACTTGCAATGCATTTTCCTCTGAGCCATGTTTGCATCACTCGTTTAATTACCACTCAACATTTCCTTCTCTATTTCAAACCAGCGTGGTTTTTTCAGGCTCTATTTTTGAATGCAAAGACTTGATAACTCGTGGGTTTCTGTTTGGAATAGAAACCAATAGCTGGACATTCCTGTGCCCTGAAAACATGCAGTCAAAGATTAAACTGGGGCTTCGGGACTATTGTGGCTCCACCCAAATAAAGAGTTCAAGGGAAATTATTCTGATACACAGGTTGCCAAGAACAGCAGTGTTTTTTAGAAATTATTTCTTTCTTAGAAGTCAACCTATCTCATTAAACATTGCATTTAAACTGGCAAAACATCGTTAAAACGGAAGAAAACGGTCTAGAATAAACATTGCATTTTAACCTACCAAAACAGGGTCTGATTTGCACATAGCTAATCACAAATGTTTAATTCCAGTGATGGAAACTCCTCCCTAACATAAATATTGTGCTGTTATTTTACCAGTGAGATCAATTTGTGCAGGATTTCACAGAGAAGGGAACGTGTAGACTGCCACACAGGAGCTTCTGTTTGAAAGCTTTTCTTTTTTCCTCAAAATTCAGTTCTTTTTTAATTTACAAACCAGATTGATAGAATATGCACTGGATTTTAAAATGAAGCAACACAGAAAAATCCATGGGCACCAAAACTTACAATTGGAATGAGCTAAAAGGCTCTGACAACTTTCTGCACCACATGTGACTCCTACTTCCACCCAGCCTAAGAACCACAGTTACAAACCCCATGCAGATTGGTTAAATAAACTCGGGGAGGTCTGGATATTTATTCCAGGAAGGTATGAAAAGTGGTCAGAATTCTCTGTTCAAAAGGGACAGAGGACTCAAGAGGTGAGGCTTTGGGAGAAGCATTTGGAAATCAAAAGGATAAAAATTAAATTCAGGTTTCTTCTTGGTAGTATTTTTCAGAAACTTCCCCCAAATGCCAAACCAGAAGTACTCGAGCTCACAAGGCACTTGGGGATTTCTTTCAGGGCAGGGTGGCAGTGTCCTCTGGTGCCCAAGGCTGGAGCAGGGACGCTCTCCATCCCACCCACCCCTTGCAGCGCTCCGTGACTCCTGCTCCTACTCCTTGAGCAAACTCTTCCAGAATTCTACTTTACTTTTTCTTCTCCTTCGTAACTTCCTGTTTGTTCTCCCGATAAATACCAGAACTTCAGCTAAAAATGGAGAAGTTGCCTCGATTCTCTTATCTTCCAAACCCCCCAGCCTCGGTGCGCTGCGGTTGGGTCCTGGCAGATCCCCCAACGGTCAGAGCTGCTGGGCTGGGCTCTGCTGTGCCCCACACACACACAGAGCAGCAAAGAACACTGCTCCACCTGCTCTTGCCACAGGGGACATTAATTTACACCTCTCTTTGTCCTCCCAGACCAGACACCCCAAGGAGAAGCGGGGTAGGAAGCACAAGGCTACATTTTCTAATATGGGCCCCATTTGGGACTCTTGTTCTGGACATGCTGACGAGGAGTTTTGATTTTCAACAACGTTTGAAGAAATGAGTCACTCAAGTAAAGCGGGAAACTTGCCCCTTTTTGAGCAAGTGGTCTTCCCTCATCAGTTTGTATAGTACTGAAAATTAAAAATAGCTCTTCAGCTGGGCTACAGCTGCTCGGCGTTGGCTTCAATGGAGCTGCGGTGACTCACAACGATCCAGCACCTGCCTGTGGCCCTTTACTACTGCAAACCACGTAACTCAACACTAACAGCAAGCAAACACCGGCAGGGCATTCAGGGGAGCCACCGCTGCTGCTGTTCCACACCGGGGTGACAAACAATGGGACAGCGAGGTGAGGAGAGGCTGCTATCAGCTGCGTGTTGAAAATCCCCCTTGTCAGCACATGAGCGATGTGTCTGCTCAACAGCACCGGTCTCTTATTTCATTAGACATTCTCTGGGCCTTCTTCTGTGGTGTTTTTCCTTTCGTTGTGACTTTTTGCGCTGGCTGTGTTAAAATCCTTTGTTTTCAAGGCCATGAAACCATTCCTTCCTTCCAACTCCCCCAGTAAATAAACAACAAATAATAACAGTCAGCGATCAGATATATTTCCATGTGAAAACCATCAAGGAGCCAGGTATTCATTACAGAACTGGGAGGGATGTACTCAGCACCAATATAAGGAACCGTGTAACTCATCAGATTTGAAGCATTACATCTAATTTCACTGACCCACTAACATCAACAGCAAAATTCTTCACTCAGTTTTCTTCCTGTGGAGTGAATGTCAAGCTACAACTGACACTTAACATTTTTGGTCTAGAGCAGGATGGACTTCACCTCCATCACCACCACTTCTTAGTTTTTGGTAACTTTTTCTTCCTCTCTGTCCCCTGCCCCATCCCCAGCTTCCCCCCAGCCCTGGCACCCCTCAGAGCAGGTCGGTGAGAAAAGCAGGGAGCAAGTGGGGAAACGAAAGCAGCACAGCTTTCGGGTCACACTCAGAGGACAAAGAACTGCAACACAACCAAATCACTCTCCTGGGAGACTCCTTGCACAACTGCCTCTACAGATAGGCTGACGCGGTGGTTTCATGGTTCAAGTATCAGATAGAGAGAAAAAGCATTGTCCGTGCTGTTTAAATCAGTATTAGAGTGTTTGCCTGCTGTAGCAAAGCTCCCTGTGCTTTCTAATGAATTCTCTGTGTTTAGCATTCAGCCCTCTGTTTTTACAGAAAGTTGCACTTGGGTAATTAATCTCATGTTCGTTTCCTGCACATGCAAAGAGCAGCCTTTGTTGGGGAATGATAAGACACTTCTAAGAATAGTGCTGCTGAGAGCATCGGCTTTGGAAGACATTACAGGAAAAATATAGACTCTTAACACCTGCTTTTCACTTTCAAAGTTTTGAAAATAATGTGCTGCTTACCCAGAGG
Source organism: Hippolais icterina (assembly GCA_013400075.1). Taxonomy (NCBI): domain Eukaryota; kingdom Metazoa; phylum Chordata; class Aves; order Passeriformes; family Sylviidae; genus Hippolais; species Hippolais icterina. The sequence goes on along the minus strand of VWYN01020337.1, from coordinate 61,256 downwards.
CAAATTCTGACTTGTTTATGCATAGAAAGCCTAATTGCTTTAATCAGAGAACAAGTATAAATGAAGGTATACTTTAGTCCTTAGGCTCTAGTCTTGGAAGGATTAATTTGTTTAATTTTATAAATACTGCAAATATTCCCAGTGGCTTCATCAGTACTATTGCAGCTCCCAATGAACCTGAATTCATTGCTTTGTCTGGTCCCTTAACCACACATTCCGCTGAAATCAAACGGATTTTCTTAGTGATGGATGCAATAGATGAAGGAGTAAGAATTTATCTGTGTGTACAACACGGGACCCTCCGGTCAGACCTGACAAAGGCCGGATGCTGAACTCAGGAAAATGTAAACTGGGAGACAACCCCATGAGAGCAGATGAGGCCGGGCAGTGCAGGAGAGGTGCCAGGAGCAGCAGGCCGGGCTGGCACTCGCAGCTCCCTGGAAGCTCAGCCCATGGGGCTTTTCCAGCTGAACACAAAGGGCGGCGTGGAACTCGGGGATTTATGTCTGTTGTCAGCTCGGAACCAGAGCCAGCACCATTCTCCTGGACGCGGGTGACACTTGACACCTACTGAAGTCACTTTAAACAGTCATTGTTTGAAAGCGCTGTTGTTTTTAAGCAGTCTGAGCTGTCTGCCACCCCAGTGCAAGATGCACGAGCTGCCACGCTGGGGAAACTCCAGGAAAAATAGGGAAAAAGTAATTTGCAGCAGGTGAGAGACAATTTCCATTCAGTTTGTAGCACCCACTGTGTCACCAGTCACATGAGGAAGGACATTAAGCTTTGCTGTACTTTGCAGCGGATTTCTTTCTGCTTTATTATGGACAAAGGGCTACCTTATCCTCCTAAGCAGAAAACAAAGCTTAATCTGCAGAGATCTGGCTAATCTGATGGTTGATGTTCGGAGAATAACACAGACCAAATTTCCCCTGGTTTTGTAGTGCAAAATCTGAGCGGAGCAGACTGCAAGCAGCCTGGTGAGCCCATCAGAGCCCCTGTTGTGATTATTATCTTGGCTGTATAATGGGGGCTTTCAAACCCCAGCTTTATCACATTCTGTTTTCTCTACTTTGCCCTTTTATGAATATTGAGTCATCAAAAACAGCTCCACTGACAGAGCTACTAATGATCCCAGCGGGGTGAATCAGTGGCCCTTCCCCTGTGCCTGCCACACAGCGCTATTGGTACGCTCGTCACAAAATGTAGCAAAAACGACGTGCCCGTGATTTATTTGCAGCTCCCGTGAGACACATCCCAGTGGTTATTTTAGAATTGGAAAAATGCTAACTGAACAAAGCAAATATTCAGCCACTTCAATGCAATGCTCTGGTCTACAGGAAGAAACTCTGGCTTAGAATAAGGTAAAAAAAAACATCTCCAACATCAGTAAATTATTCTTTCTGCCCGTTTTTAGCCAAAGAAAAAACACATTACCAAACGATATCCACCATATTCCCCCCACAAGACAGTTATGCCTCATATTACAGGGAAAAGCTCACATCAGCACTCCGGAGAAAACGCTGATAAACAGAAGCGAACACGACCAATGATGTAAGCTGTGCACACAGCCCGGAGCTCAGGGACACGGCCAGGGGCATCCTTCGAGTACGGGGCAGAGCTCGAGGGGAAGTCAGGTTAGAAGGGCATGACTCAAACGGGTGTTACCGATTCCAAAAGTGTCACGGCAGAACGTAACAGCGTGCCCGGTGAGGAACCATCACCCATGAGTATGCAAAACGGCCCAGGAGGGGCTGACATCTTTAATGCTGTCCCAAGGAAATTTTTAAGGGTCATTTATTCCTGCCCGGAGTGCTTTCCTCGCACCCCTGCAATGAGAGTTTCCTATGCTTTCAACGCACATCCCTTTTTTTTTTTTTTTTTAAATTCAGACAAACAGGCAAGCCGATAGAGAGTGAAACAAGGGGCCCATAGTGCAGTTGCAGATCTCCATGCAGGGCTCGCTTCTTTCTCCCCAGCCCCTTCCACCTTTCAGCTATCAGGAACTTTACAGCACAGCATCTTCCAACATCCCTTTATCACAGACCAAAAAGCTTTCTGAAGCTTTCTGCTAACAACTGCATCTGGTAAATAAAGCTATTGCATATGTTGCCTTTAGCAAGTGTCGTAGAAATTGCAGAATGTCTTAACAAAGCCAAGCCTCAGAATTCAAATTATTAGAATTTTGGCTGTTAGGGTTTGGGGGTTTTCTCCCCCCCTTTCTTTTTAGGATGTTCTTATCCGTCCCTGGAAAAGTGACATCTGCAATTCTATTACAACAGTTCTGGTAGTTACAGCAACGTTAACTGAAACCGAAATGTGGTTTTTAACCTAAAATATATTGCATAACAGCTGAAGCACTACAGTCTAACGAGCCGGGAAAGGTTAATTCCAGAAGGGCACAAGAATGTCGCTGGAAACTAAAATACTCCATAAGCGCACGGACCTGGAAGTCTTTTTGTTTTGGTCCAAGGCGAAGCCGAAACGGACGAGAGATTTCAAAGGAAAAGAGTAAAACAGCGAGCACATGCCGAAACCCCTTTAGCGAGGAAAAAACCCATCAGCAAAGCCTCTGCACTTACGTATCTCTTGAGTTTCTTCTCGGGGGGTGATTTGATGAGCCATCCAGTGCAAACCACGTCCCCCGAGCTCATCTTCCCCCCGGGCGCGGAGCGGCGGAGCGGGAGCCAGGGTGCGGGCTGCCTGTGCGTGTGTCCGTCCGTCCGTCCGTCCGTCCGTGCGTGTGAGTGCGCTGGGATGCGAGTGTGTGCTGGGATCCGTGTGCGTGTGCTGGGATTGTGAGTGTGTGCGGGTGTGTGCTGGGATCGGTGTGTGTGTCTGTGTGTGTGTGCGGGCGTGTGTCCGTCCGTGCGTCTGTGTGCTCCTGTGTGTGCCGGGACGCGTGTGCCTGGACGTGTTTATTTCCCTAGATATGTGTGCATTTCCCTAGATATGTGTGTTTTCCTGCATGTGCGTGTTTCCCTGGATCTTGTGTATTCTTCCCTGGGTGTGTGAGTGTGTCCCTGGGTGTGTGAGTGTGCCTGGGTGTGCGTGTTTCCTTGGATGTGTGTTGCGTCCCTGGCTGTGTGTGTGTTTCCCTGGCTGTGTGTGTGTGTTTCCCTGGCTGTGTGTGCGTGTTTCGCTGGCTGTGCGTG
>VWYN01020337.1:11947-45457 GCA_013400075.1 Hippolais icterina | reverse complement strand
ACACACCCCCGCCTCCGTGCCTGCCCTTCGGCATCGCCCTGGCACGCTGCCCTGCCGTGTCCCCCGCCCTGCCGTGCAGCCCGGGTACGGCGCTGGCACCGCCGAGCCCGTGCGGACCCTCTGCCAGCCCCGCGGCCTGGGCGCTCCTGCACGGCCCGTCTTGCGCAGCCCCCCGCCCTGCTGTTCCCCTTCCGTGCCCCGGGGAAAGCTGTCCCGGAGCCGGGAGCTCCGAGGGCTCGGGGTGGGAGTGTCGCGGGGCAGCCCGGAGGGAGAGTTGGCGGCTGACAGAGGTCAGGGCCTGTCCCTGCCCGGCTCTGCATCTGCCCTGATGCACAGAACTCCCCTCGACAGAACACGGATGGCTGCCAGCCGCCTCTCCTTAGTTTTTTGGAAGAAAGACACAAGGCATGTAGAAAGTGACGTGTTCAGGTATCCTTGGAAACAGAACAAGGTTTAACCCGAAGGATGAATCTTAGAAAAACTTACTAGGAATGAGGACCGTGTGTCATATATTAATGATACCGGAGAAAATTGTAGAACTAGTGATAACAGTGCATTCACATTTTTTTATCCCAGTTACTGACAGTCTATTTAGATTGTTTGAAGCTTTATTTTATTATGTATACAAACAGTTACTGGACACAGTGCAGTGTAATCCTGAACTTCACTTGGTTGCTCAAGGGAAATTGTTTAAGGGCTATTTCTCTATTGTAGACAACTTGCTCTTCAAAATTTTATGCATGTCAACTGTACAGTTACAGTGTCTGCGTAACAGTGGCAGTCATGCAACCTGTTGGGCTCTGCTCCCCTCTCGGTGTTTACTTTATAAATAGTCTTTGTTGTACTGCCAAACTGTCTTACTGGCTATTTGGAAATGTATTTCCACCTTGTACACATCAGGAATCCCAATTATTCTTAGTGCATCTGTTCAGAGTTTTCAGTAGCACACGTTACAAGAGTTAAGTCAACTAAAGCAGCAGCAGTTCTTGTTACCAATTTTTTATTTAGGTGTTCATGAGGCCTCCTTAATTTGGGACTGTTAAACTTTCTGGATCGAAGTGTCTCAGCCTGAATTTAGGAATTCTGTTTAGGGTAGTTATTAGAGACTTTAAGAGGAGTATTTTGTATCCTTGGAATACTCAGGATCTTTTAAAAGATCCTGCATGGATGTTGTGAGGTGTTTAAATGACACCAGTTTTCAGAGGACTGTTTAATCTATAATGGAAATTGTTTCTGGAGTAGAGACAAGTTGTCAGTGTGACTTTCCTCAGTTACAAATGAAAGTGTTTTTGTGGTGGTGAATTGCACTGAGATTTCTGCTGTCCTGGTTCCTGACAAGTCAGCCCTCTAAGTGATGAAGATATGTTGTGTAAAGTTTCTAGGGAAGAACTCTCAGACTTCTTGAAATATTTTATGTTTCTGTGTTGTATAAATGTGTTTGGGTGTGATGCCTGGCACCACCAGCACAGAGTAGTGTTTAATGAATTTTGCAGCATATTTTCCCCATTGTGAAAAAGAGAAGGGGCACAGGGGTGCATGTATCTTGTTTGTCTCTCTCATTGGCTTTTGATAATCTCCTGTTGTTATTTCTGATGCTGTTGAGCCATCAATATTCAGCAGGAGAGGCAGGGACAGTGTGCTTTCTCTTGAAGGGTAAGGTGTACAGTGTGATTTTATTGTGCTGTGGCTGCAGTTATATGTCAGCTCATTTACTGCTTCAACTCAAAGTGTGTTATTCAGAAATACTTATTTCAGAATAAATTTGATTTGTATGCCACCGTAAGTTTTATCATTCTGGGATAATCTGAGTAACAACAGAACTGGCACTGCAGCTGTGTGCCTTGGGGCAGATAATTCTATTCATCTAAAAGCAGAAACAGACAAAATCCAACAAAAATGCAAGTGCTAGGTACTTACAGTTAGGAATCTGACATTTAGAAAGCAAAAATTTAAAATTTTTAAAAATATCTTGAATATATATTACTGAAACCTTATTATGCATTTGTAGTGAAATCTCTGTGAAAGATTAAACTTGATGCTCTTTCAGTAATTTCTTTCAATTTGCATCCTGCTTGCAGAGATAAATATAAGGATCTTTAGTTTCATTGTGTCTATGAGGTTTTGCTTTGGGTGAAATATGATTAATGCACTCATTTAATTTTGAATTAATTATTTTTATAAAGAAGCATGGTTGCCTTGCAGTTTGTAGGTTTGTTCAGTTTGATACATATTCTTGAAAAAGTAAATAATCTGGTATTTATAAAATGTCCAACTTCTGAATTCCAGAAAAATGATCCCCCGTTTCAGCTCAAACTTCCTCCAAAGGCAGCAAGACCTGAAAAAGAAGTTGACCCAGAATATGAAGAGAAGATGGTGAGTGCTTTCATGACAAAACATCCTGCAGCTTTTTGTGGCACTTGGTTGTTGGAACAGGATCAGCACAGTTAAAAGGAGTTATTGCAGCCTGGATGTGCCAGAAAAGAAAAGATTAATTTATGTATCAAGGCCCGTGTCGTGTTTCTCACAGTGACTAACAGGTCAGGTAGTGGTAGTTCTGTTAAATACTGTCCCATTCTTCCAAGTATTTTTGTCTGCATGATTTTTGGAGTTGTAGCCTGTGGTTTCTATACTCAGTAGTTGTCAGTAGATTTTTAGGTTTGTGGTTTCTTTTTTAGTTATCCACACCCGTCTGTGGTAAGGAGTTACTATTCAATGACATTTTGTATTCAGAACTCTTCCCATTTTGTTTTGAATCTGTCTCTGCCAGTTTTATTTGATGACTCCTTGGATCGTGTCAGAGGCATCCTTAAGCTACTTCTTCCTTAACTGAATACTGAAGCTGCCAGTTTCTCTCATATAAAACCATTAATGTTTTAAATATTTAAATATCCCATAATATGAGTGCCATAACAAAGTAAAAGAGGATCTGTCCATGACACCAGTACTGGGAGCTTGTAATGCTGGAGAGGAGATATAACAGGGTAACTTCTGTGTTACAAAGAGGCAAAAACCTGGAGGATGTTACAAGAATCCTTGAATGACATTTGTAGTCAGTTCTTGGTTTAAGCTTTGCTTCTATCTTGTATTGTTTTTAAAAGCTTTAATGTTAAATGAATGCATAATAATTACAGTAGAGTCTGAAAGGACTGGATATCACAGAAGTCAGGGAAGAATATAAACTGTTAGACATAGAAAAATTGATACCTACATGTATGATTACCTAATTTCTAGCCAAAGAGAAGAGCCACAGTGAATCTGTTCTTGGAGGATGAGTAAACAGCTAAATTTGTTTCACAGTAAAACATGGTGACTTCCCAGCTTTCCTAAGTGACAGTGTTAGTTCTGTTGTCTAAGAGGCAAAGGGATTAGATATCAAAAAATCTACCTTTTATCAATGATGCAGTTGTGAGCTAGACCTTTACTGTTTTATCAAAACATACTGCTTATACTGAGTGATGATATTGCAGGCACAAAATCATATTGTGTCATTCAATATAAGTCCTTACCAACAATGATTATTTTGCCAAAACAATCATTGTTTGTTAACTATGAATCCTCCGAATGGATTTGTGTTTATACTGATGATCATAAACATCAGTGTCTCTACTTCCCCCTTCTAGAATTTCTTTCCAAAAAGGTTTTACTTGATATTTACATTTTATTCAGTTGTCAGGTTATTTACAGGAATGGCCCAGCAGTAATGCAAGGTGGGGAAAGCAGTAAATATTTTTTCCCCCGGGAGATCTCAGAGATGTTCCTTTGCTGTTAAAGGAGCGCAGTGCCCTGGTGTGGTGAGATCTTGCATTGCACACCAGCATCATTCTTGCTGCCCTTTGGCTGGTGATTCTGCTCTGGTGGGAGATTTGCTTGTTGTAAGTGACCTGCAGGAAGGCTTTCTGTGGGTCAGGAAAGGTTACAATGCTGAACTACAACTTCACTTCTGTATGATATGAGATCACATGGAAAGTGCCTTACATGGTACACTGTTACATGATGCTTAGATTTCTCATAGAGAAACTGGTAACAATTGCATTCTCTCAGATAGAATTTGCATTTTATCATATTGTTCTTACAAATGATGTCATATATTGTCTTCTAAATATAAGGAAGGCCACGTTTTGCTGTGTGACATAGTGAAGTGCACGTCCCATTGAGACAAAACTGAAATGCTTGAAATTTGAAATCTGGCAATAAATTTCACGACGTGAAAGCAGTTCATCCATTACTTCAGAAATGGTTCTAAAAGCAGAGCTACTCCATTGCTCTCTTTCATCAGATCCTGATAGCCTTGAAGCTGATGAAAGTTCTGATGAGCAAGGTTAGGATTTCTTCCCTTACTCTAAGCCATTACTTTGGTTTTGTTTTTCTTTTGTAGACAAAAATTAAAGCTTCCCTTCACCCCTGCTGGGGTGCCATGAAGCAGCTCCAGCTCGACAGTACAATGCTTGTAGCCCTCTGAGCTGTCTAACAGATGATCTTGTCAGTCTTTCCTCATATAAGTGGCTCTCATGAGTGTCTGAAAAGTTATCTGTTTTTCTTCTTATTTTTATTCTCTTCTCCACCTTGGAAACTAGAAAGCAGATCGAGCAAAAAGGTTTGAATTCCTCCTGAAGCAGACAGAACTTTTTGCACATTTTATTCAACCTGCAGCACAAAAATCACCAACATCTCCACTGAAAGTCAAGCTGGGACGGCCACGGATGAAGAAAGATGAAAAACAGAGTTTGATTTCAGCTGGGGAGTATGTTTTGTTTTAATTTCTAGCTTCTTACATATTCAAACAGCTTAGACTTTTTAACATAATCTGTTTAGGGATTGTACTTTCAGTAAATCAGACTGTTAGTGGTGTATCAATTTCTTTAAAAGCTGGTTGGTTTGAAAGCATCATCTGCTCCATCAACATAAGTGTGACCTTGGATGAGAAATTAATTTTTAAAGCATATTGCCTGATTCTTGCCTTGTAAAGTGCTTTGGTCTGTATTGTGGGGTTACTTTGGAGCAGAGCCTGCCTGTAGTGCCTCTGAGAGGTCTTGAAATGACAAACAACTATTTTTAAAAATGTTTTCAAAATGACATTCATTTTAGAAATTTCAATTTTTTAAAATTTGAATATGTGATTTTTCTGAACTTTGTAATTATCGAGTAATTGAGTCTAAGGCCACCACTGATGTGTCTTGTATTAAAAAGTGCCTCAGAACTCACAATATTGTCAGATTATAGTTGACAGATTATATTACTATTATAATAATTATTATTATATCTTATTAGAATTATTATAATATTTATTATCTGACAGATTGTCAGATTATATCCCTCTCTGAAAGGGAGGGCTCCATATCAGCCTTTCTAATTAAAGCTGTAGTGACTCCTAAGGAATAGCACATGAACAGGATGAGAGTTTGGTCAGGATACCAGAACGTTCACACTGTGGGTCAGTGATAGCTTCTGTTGAAAGTTGTTTTTGGAGTTTGTAGCAGTGTTTTGAGGTGATTTTGTTCACCCATCAGTGTTGGGTTCTCCCTTCAGGTACCGCCACAGGCGCACGGAGCAGGAGGAGGATGAGGAGCTCCTGTCTGAGAGTCGGAAAACATCCAACGTGTGCATTCGGTTTGAGGAGTCTCCTTCATGTGAGTATGCTGTTCAGAGTGATTGATTTGAAGTAATTAAGGTCTGAGCAGATTGCAGTTAAAATTTTCTACTTGGAATTAGTATTTTTCTACTTAGAGGAATCTTACATTTGCAGATGTGAAAGGAGGAACGCTAAGAGATTATCAGGTTAGAGGTTTGAACTGGATGATCTCATTGTATGAAAATGGAGTTAATGGCATTCTGGCAGATGAAATGGTAAGCATTTTGGATTTTTTTGTGGTAATCATTGAGTGAAATACAACACTGAAGTGCTTTTAGTACTTCATGTATGTGCACTAGCCTGCTTCATTCTACAGCAGTCTGGTTTTTCAAATCTGAAATTGTAATGTACACAAATTTCTTGTGTAGTTTGCTTTAAACAAATGGCAGAATTATATAGTAAGAAAATAATTATAAAGAATTTATGCTGTTTCACTTCAGCAAGTTTCTTTCCCCACTCTTTGCCAATGCAGGGGCTTGGGAAGACTCTGCAGACAATAGCTCTGTTAGGCTACCTGAAGCACTACCGAAACATTCCTGGGCCACACATGGTCCTGGTGCCAAAATCAACTTTGCATAACTGGATGAATGAATTCAAGCGCTGGGTTCCATCCTTACGTGCTGTTTGCCTTATTGGAGATAAAGATGCCAGAGTAAGTGTTTTACATTGCAGGAATGTGTGCATTATTTGGCAAAAAATATCAGTTGGGTATTTGGAATTTTCCCTAAGCTATTTCCTTATTACAATATATCTTAGTAATCTTCCACTACATTAATGTTGAAAATGCAAAATGTTATGCTTGTGACTATGAGGAAACACTGAAAATCAGAGGATGAAATAATAGACTGGGATCTAAGTACAGCTCTTTGAGTTGTCCGTTTGTGTCTTTCTCTTGGATTTTTGCACCTATTTTTATCTTCCATATTTATAATGTGACAGTGTGTACTCATTTTTCTTTGTTGCACTCACTTTGTTACCTCTTTCTTCACCTTTTTTTCAAGTGACTTGTCCCACTCTTATTTATAAATGTTTATTAATCCAGTTCTTCTGCTTTAGGCTGCATTTATCCGTGATGTTATGATGCCTGGTGAATGGGATGTTTGTGTTACATCATATGAAATGGTAATTAAAGAGAAATCAGTCTTCAAGAAATTTAACTGGAGGTACCTTGTAATCGATGAAGCCCACAGAATAAAGAATGAGAAGTCTAAGGTAAATTTGAAATTGTTTGATACTTTGAAGTTAGTTTGATACAAAAAGATTGTATCCGATTTGAGCAGATTTTAGGTATTAAGTGTGGTGTTTTTTTAAAATAGAAGCAATAAACTATTGGGTGGTAAATATGAATTTCACAGTAGCTCACTGTCTCTAAGTTGAATTGACATTGTTTTAGGTTTCAAAAACTGCCTCACTGTGCTTTAGTGCAGATGGTGTTGATAACTGTGTTGTGTTTGCAGCTGTCAGAGATTGTACGGGAGTTCAAGACAACAAATCGATTGCTGCTTACAGGAACTCCTTTACAGAATAACCTCCACGAGCTGTGGGCATTACTCAATTTCCTTTTACCTGACGTCTTCAACTCTGCAGATGTAAGTTGATGTTTGGAGGTACAGTTTGTTATTTTATTATTGATTCCCAGCCTGCTGTCAGTAGAAGAATGACCAGCCTGATAGGAGATGGACGTTGTGCTTGACCCAGGTTCAGGGAAAGCTCTGTGGCTTACTGTGTGCTACTTCTTTTATTGTACCTAGTTAAAACAGTGTATTCTGCTAGTGTGGATGATGCCTCAGACCATTAATAGCAAATGCAATACTTAAATAGCTCAAGAATTATGCAACATTTGAGAAAGCAATGAAGTATCAAGAATATTGAAGCATCCAAATAGATGCAAGCCTTTTTTTTTAATTTAGAACTTAAGTAATCTTTCTTTTTTACTGTCAATATTTCTTTGTGCTTGTATTACTTGCTTATTTTTTTGCTGTGCTGTCCATCTAATTTTCTTAAGGATTCAGGTTGTTTTTTTTTAAACTTGCCCCATCATCACATAAGCACTGAAGGGAAGCACCTGGACCCTGCAGTGATGAGCATGAAATTTGCTGTATATTAAGCAGAATGTAATGGTATTTTGTCTGCAGAATGATGCACTTGACTCAAATGTTACAAAATACCAGGAAGATGGCACAGAATTGCACTGATTTTTCTTTGACAGAAGTCATTTGTCTCAAGATTTATGCCACTCTCAGCTGGAATGAAAGAGTCAATATGTGTCTGTTAAAAGTAGAGATGATAAACTGTTCACACCAATTGTGCTGTTTCTCACCACAGGATTTTGACTCATGGTTTGACACTAAAAATTGTCTCGGTGATCAGAAACTTGTAGAAAGACTTCATGCTGTAAGTAATTAAAGCTGTAATCACACATCATCATTAGCATGCACACTGTAAAAAAGAAAACTAGATTATTTTCCCCTTCATCTCAAAGTTGAAAAGATGAACATGAAGGTATTTAACTACAGGAATGCCTAGCAGAATTTTCATGAATTAAGCATTGGAGCTTCCTATCATAGGTGCTGCTTTTTGTGTGTTACTCTTTGAAGCAGACAAAATCTGAACATAAGATATGAAAATGAAGAATTTTGAGATCTTTCTGAAACCATTTATTGTTGTGAATAGTACACTGGTACATGTCATGCTAGTCTGAATAAAGGCATGCCTGTACCTTTGTTTTACTGAGCGTGAGATAAAACTTTTTTATGCAGTAGCAAAAGAGGTCAGAGAAACTATAACACACATTGCTTTTACTTGAAATGTTGGTGTGTTTTGTCCCTGCTAGTGGAAATGAAACAGGGCTTATGTTAAAAAGGATTAAATTTTATAAACTTATGGGTTTGGCCCCTTCTTAAGATAACAACTGGGGTTATTATGGCAATCCTTATATAGGGATACACATTTATGTGTGAGTTCAGTCATTGCTGGACAACTTTGTTTTGCAGAATTTAGCAGAATTTTTCTCTATGTGGAGTGACTATGACAGCAATAGATACTGATTATCTCTGAATAAATTTCAGTTAAGTGAATCTGTTAATTTTGTATTTGTGGCAGTCAGTTTTATGCATTTTTCTATGTAAAACATCTTCATTTGTGTAGGTTTTGAAGCCATTCCTTTTACGTCGCATAAAAGGTGAAGTAGAAAAGAGTTTGCCTCCAAAGAAGGAAGTAAAAATTTATCTTGGGCTCAGCAAAATGCAGAGAGAATGGTGAGTTGTTTACATGGAAGTAAGATTCTTTCCAGATAAACACTGTAGCGCTTCACACTGATACTTTTTCCCTTATGGTGGTTACATGTTGAGACAGTCAGAGAAACTTATTTATAGCTGTGTTAGGGCTTTTGTAAAAAATGCACAGGTTTCAGAGAGCTCAGGAAAGGTAATGAAAAGAGCTGGGAAGAAGAAAGCAGAATTCTTTTTCCTTCTTTATAGTTTATTTGAAAGAACAAATGCATCCTAAGCTTCCTCCTTTGATCCAAGTATGTGTGTACCAAAAAGTCTTAGCTGAAATTGAAATAAAACCTTGAGGAGCTACATACCCAGAAGAGATGTGAGACAAGGAGCTAGGTCAGTGTAGCAGCTTCTGTCAAATAAGTGATATTTTTAATCCACTTTGTACTACTAAAATGAAAGTGTAAAATAATCCACTGAATGACAGATTGTCACTCACAGAGATTCCCTTTCATATTTAGGTATGAATTTAGAAATCCTGATTATCAGTCAGATCTTTTTGCCAAGTTTCATTGTGATATAGCTCATTGTTATATAAACAAAGCCAACTTCCACATCCAGAAATAAGAATTGGGATATTGCAGGGTTTCATTCATTCAAATAAAAATGGGAAAGCTGTTCAAAATTGCCCTTCAAACCTCAGGTATACCAGGATCCTGATGAAGGATATTGATATCCTGAACTCAGCTGGCAAAATGGATAAGATGCGCCTGCTGAACATCCTGATGCAGCTGCGCAAGTGCTGCAACCACCCCTACCTGTTTGATGGTGCTGAGCCAGGCCCTCCCTACACCACTGACACCCATCTCATCACCAACAGTGGGAAGATGTTGGTTCTGGATAAACTGCTGGCAAAGCTCCGGGAGCAGGGTGAGTCCTGTTCAGTGATCTGAGTGCTCCTTGTGAGTGAAAGGAGCTTTCAGAAATAGCACAGGCTTAGCCTTTCCTGCTGTGGATGTGTTCATCACTTCCTGTGAGGTTTTTGTTGGAAATTCTTTTTCTGTAGATCTTAACCTGTGAAGAGAAACAAATCTTAATGGGAATGATGAGTGAGACTAAAAATATGGAGCAACAGCAGGAAAGGAAGACTAGAGCCTCCCTTCTCCTTTCTGTAAAAAAACTTCTGATGATAGGATTATTTCATCTATTCACATCTGCCAGCACCAAATTTCCTTACAATGGCTTGAAGTGTTTTTCTTTGGTTGTATATTTCTCCTGTATAATTTATCAAATAATATTTCTCGAGTGATTAAATCACTACCAGAAAAGTAAACTTCAGAAGAAAGACTTACTTAAGTTAGACATGGTACAGAATATTTCACATAAATTCTCAGTCATGCTTTGTAGTAGCTCTGTGATAAGATCAATGTGGGATTTATGTTATTTACGTTATAAAATATAAAATGAGTGTCCAAACCACCTGTGTTCTGTCAGGTTCCAGGGTTCTGCTGTTCAGTCAGATGACTCGGCTGCTGGATATTTTGGAAGACTATTGCATGTGGCGTGGCTATGAGTACTGCAGGCTTGATGGGCAGACACCACATGAGGAGAGAGAGGTGGGAAAGTTGTGTGCAAACAACAGAAGCCTTTGGTTTAATAAGTTATTATTTACACATATATCTGTGTATCCACATCATTGTTTAAAGCAGAAATGTTCAGTTTTTAAAAGGCTGCTAAGGGTATGATTTTCCTAACTGAAGTCCACAGTATGCTTCATTTGACCCTCAGCTAAAATGAAAAATGCAGTATATTGTGGAGTCAGTTTAGATTTTCACATGTTCAAACATAATTTCTTTCTTCAATAAAACTCTTTTCTATATCAAAATCATATAAATTTAAAAGAAATTTAATTGGAAAGCCACCAACATACTGGAAACTTGTTTGAAATATCTGATACTTTCGTGACACCTTTTTTTTTTTCTTCTTTCAGGAAGCAATTGACACATTTAATGCTCCCAACAGCAGTAAATTCATTTTCATGCTGAGTACCAGAGCTGGAGGTCTTGGAATTAATTTGGCAACTGCTGATGTGGTTATTCTCTATGATTCAGATTGGAACCCTCAAGTAGATCTGCAAGCCATGGTGAGTTAACTCCCTAATACACATGGTTTTGTTTAAGTTGTTGATGTTCTCCTTTGTATAACTTCTCAGAACTTGCATTTTTGTTATTTTTCTTTACTCTTTGTATACACAAGACAATAGCAAGAAACAAAGGAATTGAATAAAAGGGCACGAGCAGAATTTGTGGAGGAAATTGGAGATTTTTGTCCGTAAATATTGTCTTAATTATTTTCATAATGAGAGATTATGTCTGCCAAAATATTGTATCAATATTGTTAACAGAAGTAGAGAATTATCCTTAATTCTGTCTTTTCAGAAGAGAACAGTAAATGAATAGAGGACTGCTTCCAAAATAATAACAGATAATTAAAAGCATGCAGCCTTGTATTCCTCTCATTTGGGAAGTTTATGCTTTTACTTTTTGTTTCTGCATAAGATTAAAGGCATTTGATGTTGCCAGAGTGGGGAGGAAGTTATCTTTGGGTTTAACCTACTAAAATCTTCTCTTTGTGACTGCTGAATGTAAAAAAACTAGTCTGTAATTTGTTTTATGTGCAGTAAAACTCATGTGATCCTTCTTGCATGATTAGGAGGGGTGGGTATTTGTTCAGTGGTTTGTAATTTTAAGTTTTCTTTTAATGCACTTCAGCACACCAAATATTTAATATGAATAGCTCATCCTTTAGATATGCATGTTGACTGCCAATAGTTGACCAACTTCCTGGAGACTGTAGGTGTGATTTGTGAACTTCAGTAGGGTTTTCAGGAAGAAATGAATTTTATGCAGCAGAGTAAAAGATTTAACAACTCATGATTAAAGACAGTCAGAAAATCCTGGTACCCACAGCTTGCAGGACAGCTGTTTAACTTTTTTTTTGATTTAAAAGGACATGTTTTCCGAGATGATAAACACAAGATTTGTTAGAAATGAGTATAGTGTGTCAGTCACCAACCTCGTTTGCTGGCTTGGGACAAGCGCAGTGTTGGAGCTGTGGCTGCAGGAACTCTGCACGTGGAATTAATGTGCTCAAGCCAGGGTGCAGAATATCAATACCTGTGTCAAGTGAGAGAGTTCATTTGAAAGCAGTACAAGTGAATGCTTCTATGTGGTGTTTTATGTCCACCTCCCAGCTGCAAGCTGGACAAACATTCACTTATCTTCATTTGCAATGGAGGAGATGCATTTATTGCATGGAATAACCCCAAAGTGTAATAGCCAGGTGTAAGTAAATATTAGCATACTGGTTTTACAGTGATCTGTGCTCTTGAATAGGCAAAGAACCACCAAGTACAATGCTAGTCTGAGGCTGCTGTTTCTGCAAGCTTAACTGTCTATTGCTTGTGAGTTCTTGTTGCTGAACACTCACTGATTTGTGTTTGTTAGGATCGTGCGCATCGTATTGGTCAAAAGAAACCAGTACGGGTGTTCCGACTTATCACTGATAATACTGTTGAAGAGAGGATTGTAGAAAGAGCTGAAATAAAACTGAGGCTGGACTCTATAGTTATACAACAAGGTATCAACTGCTATATATGTTTGTCTGCAACAGAATTGTTCAGTCCCTTAAAGTATGGTTAAATAACTGTACGAAGGTACAGTGCTGGAGAAAGCAGGCCTTGTGTATAATAGCAGTGTACTAATCAACCTGATGTGCAAGGTATTCACTTGTTCAGCTGAATTATCTTTAAATTCTGGTTTCCTAATTAATGTAGACATAGACTTAGAGCGAGTTTAAATGAGGGAAGTAAACTACAGCTGAATAGATGTTACTTAGTTTTGTGATGTGCTAAAAAGAAAAAAAATCAGGTGTGTTCCATGGCAGTTGAAATAATGATATATTTATCTTTCTTACCACATGAGAGTTAACTGAACAATAGAACATCTTTCTCCCCTTTGTTTAGAAGCACTTAGAGGGATAGTTTGGCAAAACTAAGGTATTTGAGCTAAGTTTTTAGGGCTGTATTTATTGACTAAAGGGTGGGCTACTGAAAGGATGATGGTCAAAATTTTTGTAGCATGAGAAAAGATAGCATAAGGGAAATTTTGGGACAAAAATTCAAATTTTGGGAAAAATAATTAGAAAACTGGGTTGAAATCAGTGATGTGAATGTTGAAAATGTCAAGCGCTTCTTAGTGGTTATTATAGAATACTTTGTAATTTTTCATCTTGAGATTGTGATCTTAAAAGTTCAGCTGACTTTGTAGGAATAAGATCTTAAATGAAAAATTCCGATTATCTGAATGTGAAACATTTTGTTATGGCTTGAGTCAAAATTGTTTTTTTAATTTTCCCCAAAGTATCCTGACTTCCATTTATTCTCATCTCGAGCAAAGTGTATTTTTTCCGTATGGTTGTTTTGTTTTTCCATTCTTGTTCTGTCAGTGAAGTTAAAAAATCCACTGCTTGCATGGTCCTGCTAGATCTCCCATATTTTAACTTTGCACACATTCTTTGTGATTTTAGGAAGGCTCATAGACCAACAGTCCAACAAACTGGCCAAAGATGAAATGCTGCAGATGATCCGGCACGGAGCCACGCACGTGTTTGCTTCCAAGGACAGTGAGCTGACAGAGGAAGATATAAGCACTATTTTAGAAAGAGGTGAAAAGAAGGTTAGAGAACTGTTTAATATGGAATTCAAAATACATATGCACAAAATGGAATGAGAGCTGATCGTGTAAATCTATTTATTAATTTACTACTTGTGCAGATTTTAAATGTTAAAGTTTTGAAGAAGTAGAGTTAGTGATTGTAAATGCTTTCAAGGTTCATGCTGATCATATCTTAATATGATAATGTCATATCATAATATCATATGGCTTGTTTTGTGGTCTTTTAGAAAAATGTAAATTTAATGCCGACAATTCTGATAGACACGAAATCTTTATGGAACCTCATTAGGTAATAGCTCTATGAAAAAATGAACTGCCACTTCAGCTCCAAGGAGATGGGCATAAATTAAATTTAAATTTTGAAGTTAATTTCTACAGTTGTAGGACTGCATCTCAGCGTAATAAATTTAGCTTAATGGAGAATCTTGAAGTCAAATTGCTCTAAATTGAAAGGGACAGTGGGTATCTCTTTAGGAGAAAATGTAAGAAAAAGTTAAAATCAAAAAAGATGAGAATGTTTTAGTAATGATGAAAGCTGTTTTTTCAGAACAGATAAAATAGCTTGTGAGTGAGCCTGAAAGTATCTTCCTCTCTTTTTAGACAGCTGAAATGAATGAACGATTGCAGAAAATGGGAGAGAGCTCCCTGCGAAATTTCACTATGGACACAGAGATGAGCTTGTACAACTTTGAAGGTGAAGATTACAGAGAAAAACAAAAGGTAATTTCTTGTAGAGTCTAAGACTTCAGTTTAGAGATGCAAGCATAAAAGCCACAAGTTAATTTTAAGTCTTTAAATACTTGTCATAATCAGTTATAATTTCTAGCTTACTTTTGAGCTCTGTTGTAGCATCCAAATTGAGTACAATCACTTTGCTGTGCAAAAATACATTCCTGTTTTGCAGTGCCATATTAGTCATTATTCTTGTGACTTCAGGGAGGCAAACAGTTACTTTAAGTAGCTTTTAATTCTGTTCTGTGTGTAGCTGAGCATGATGGAATGGATTGAGCCTCCAAAGAGAGAACGCAAAGCCAATTATGCAGTGGATGCTTATTTCAGAGAAGCCCTACGTGTCAGTGAACCAAAAGTCCCAAAGGTGAGAAGTTGGCAAGTCTGGAAAGGTTTTGTGTTGTTCTTTTGCTCCTCCTCTCCCATGCTGCATCCCCTGTGTATTTACAAAGTCATAGATTGCCACTGCTGCTGAATTATGGTACTTTACTTGCAGAAAAAATTAAGCTTCTATAATGATGATGTATCTGTGTATTTTTGAAGGCTCCACGACCTCCAAAACAACCAAATATTCAGGATTTTCAGTTTTTCCCACCACGGTTATTTGAACTTCTGGAAAAAGAAATTCTGTATTACCGTAAAACTATAGGATATAAGGTAATGCATATTTTTTCTTTTCAAATCAGTGAAGTGTGTTTGTATTCCTTCTTGTAAATTTATTGCAACCTTGACTTGTTAAGTTATTGTGAAAGAAATGGCTTAAAGCCTCTATTCTTCTGTTTCTGTTCCACTGAGGAGCAGAAAAAAGAATCTCTCATTCTTTCCTTCACTAAAAATTCTGTATCTGTGCAGCTTTGTGTTTTGTGGTGGATTCCTAACAACAAAATAGAGTACCAAAATTAAAGACAGTTCTCATGCTTCATACACTCAAAACATGTAGTCTAAGGAGGGGAAAATTTGGCTAATATAAGGTCACCTTCCAGAGTATGATTTTCTTTGTAAAAACTTTGTATGTCTTATTTAGAGAATAACTTAAGAGAATAGTGACTTTATGTTGATATGAAGGTAAGTAAAATACATCAACTTTCTGTGGATTTGGGAGGAATTTAAAGGTTTAAAGGTGTGGAGAAGGCTGAATGTATTACTGCTACAAAAAGGAAACCAGACAGCCTTCTCTTTTAATTTTAGTTTTTCTTCCTACTGTGCCTTAGCTGAATTTCTCCCTTTTCCCTGCTGACATTACTGGACAAGCAGTGAACAGATTCTGTTTTAATGTTGGTTATCCTTACCTGGACCAGTATTGATTGAGTAAACCAAATGGATTCTCTACTTGCAGCCAGACATCTCTGTAACTTACTTTAAAAAGCCTCAGGTTTCTTGACAGGTTGCAGAAAGAAAAAAATCACCTATAAAATGTGTTGGAGAACATAAAATTTTCATACAAAGCAACAGATAGACAATTGGTGCTGCCAGAGAGTAGAATTAATATTAACAAAATGTATTTTTACGAAGAAGCAGAAGTTTTTTAGAATTTTGTTTGCAGCCAAAAGAGTTTCATGGGGCTGTCAGGATAGAATTAAGTATGCAATTAGTTTTAAAGAAAGAATTTATTTAATTAATGCTCCAACAAAGAAGGATGAGAAAATTGCTAATGTTGACAATATGCCTGTAAAAAGAGGAGTTTCAAACCTGTTATGGAAACCTGTCAGCCTGGAAAAGTTGAACATGAATAGTTGTTATCTTAAGTTAGTATTACTGTTTACTGATAGTGGAAGTAATGAATATAATTAAGGTTTTTTAGCTTTGAAATGGAAGTATAACTTCCAGTCTGAAGAGAGTTTATTATTAAAACTGCCATAAACAATATCAGAAAGTAACCAATAGGCAGAGACCAAGCATTTTGTGTCAGTCTTAATTTAAACCAGTAAAGTCAAGAAGATTTCTCATATATTAAAACCAACTTAACAGTTTTTTCACTGCCTTTTGCTGCAGGAATAAGTAAGGTCTACTAAACCTTTACTGGGTGCTGGTTTCTGACTTGTTTGCTGTTGTGTGCAGTGGAATTGGAGTACAGTTTAATGGTCACAAATAGAAAATTGGTCAGTGTGCAGAGGGACAGATAAAATGTTGCTTGTTCTTGTTTATGTAATTTTGTGTGTCTGGTCCTCACTTGGGCAGTGTGCGTGGCTTTACAGTAAACCTGGCAGAACTAAATTTTTCACTGTAGTTATAACCATTCTAAATGGATGTAGGGAAGCAGGTCCTGTGCTAGTGAAAATATCACTGAAATCAGTGACCTGAGACAGCTCTGCCTCTCACAACATCCCCAGGTCAGTGTGTGCAGGAGTGCTGGGTTCAGGGCAGAACGAACTCACAGCTTAAATCCAGGCCTGGTTTTGGGAGGAGGGGTTTAACAATAAGATCTGGCTCTAGGTAAAACAAAATTTGGTAACTTGTACAGATAATTAGTGCTTTTAAAATGCAGCCTTTGAAATGGCATTGCTGCACCACTGCTTTCTGATACCCCTGATTTCAGGTCCCCAGGAATCCTGACCTTCCAAATGCAGCTCAGGTACAAAAGGAGGAACAAAAGAAGATAGATGAGTCCATGCCTCTGAATGCTGAGGAAAGTGAAGAGAAAGAAAAGCTTCTAACACAGGTAAAATGAAATCAGCTGAAGTATTTCATCATAGGTTTTTTTGCTAGCATGGAATATAAATGGTAAGTACAGGACAGCTGTGCTGATATTGTTGAGAGAAGAAAGCACACAAGATGTAATGATTTTCATTGGTTTTGCCTTGAGGGACCTTTCCTGTCCTTGAACAAGTTTACATCTCAGTCATCTACTGTTTGTTTCCTTGAAAGTCCTTGAACATTTCTGAGGCAACAGCTTGTACAGTCGATGTGCTGCCCAGCAATACATGCAGGAATCCAATCAGTGCATTTCTTGTACTTGCATAAAGCTTGTGTGTTGTTTTTAAATCAAAAAGGGTTTGAATCAGGACAACCCTGTGTCAACATACGTGGTGTTTATGCAGGTGTCTGAGGCATGCCACATCCATTAATTTTGTGCCAGTCGAGTTGTTAGGCATGTTGTTTTTATACTGGGACTGAATTTCTGTCACTGACTAGTTTTTTGACCTTTTGGCTGATTATCCTGCTGAGTGGGCTTATTAAAAGCTGATTGTTAAGGAGAAAGGTGTGTCTCAATGTAACAGGATTTTTTGATTCAGAAAATTTTCTGTAAAAGAAGTGGGGATAGTGCACCTTGGAAGAAAATTGCCAGGTCACAATTTCACTATTAATTTCCCCTATATATAGCAGAGGAAATATTGAAGCTGGTGCTGATGTGCATATCAGTACTGCTGATTGCAGTCTGAGTGCAATATGTACCAATTTAATAATTAAAAAGAAATAGTTGTATTGTGTATGTTAGACTCCCTCTGAACATGCTAACTGTGCAGGGAGCTTATTCAGCTGGAGAACTGACAGAGTTCCTTGTAAATACATTTGTGATGAAAGCAACTCAGTGCACTACAGATTATTGCCCAGGCATGTGATTGTCTTGTTTGTTCTTGGCACTTTCTGCTTTCCCTGTCTTTAAATTGTAATGTCTCTTTCTTGGGTGATGTTTTTTGTGCATTGCATCTCGCTTGTTCAGTTTCAGATTGATTTCTTTGCTACAAAACAAATCCTCTGTTTGACAGTGCTTTAGAGTTTCCATTTGATTGCATCTTTTTAGACTAGAGATCTTTTCTTGACGTACCTGTGCTTTCATGCAGCTGTTTGTCTGCTTCCAGGTTTGTAACTGTCTGAAGTAGGAGCTCTTGCTTTAGATCCTTGCTCTGCTCTAAGAACTTGTGCTGACACTTGCATTGCTGCACCTTGTACTCCTCTGAGGTGTGTGCTTGGATCTGCACAAGGGCGACTGTCACAGCTCATTTCTTTGGAGAAGTACCACAAAAACCTTGAAAAGAAAGGATAAAAAGCTCTTACTAATGCATGTGCCCCAAAATAACTCTTCAGACTTTTAATGATTCAGTAATAAGCCCTGCATAACTCAAGTTTAGGGAAATCCTGAAAGATCATTAGCCACTGTAATTATGGGAAATCAGAATTTTGGAAAATGCTTCCCTTTGACCTGATAATATTTTATTGATCTCTTGTTGCTTCCAGGGTTTTACAAACTGGAATAAAAGAGATTTTAACCAGTTTATTAAAGCTAATGAGAAATATGGTCGTGATGATATAGACAATATTGCCCGTGAGGTGGAAGGGAAATCACCTGAGGAGGTCATTGAGTACTCAGGTTTGTGATGTTTTGAAATGTATTTATTTCCTAATGCCAGAGTATTACCATGATTTTTGCTACATGATCTTTGAAAATTACAAAGTAGAGAATTTGGATGCATTTAAGAAATTTTTTTTGTTAAAGTATGGTTTTTTTAGAAGACTAAATTCTATTAAAAAGGTTGATTTTGCAGCATATAACTAATACCTCCAGCTGCCTTTAGCCCTCCTTAGTCAAGATTTAGAATTTGACATAGTTAATTCTCATTGACAACATGGACTTGTGAATTTGTGAATTTGCCTTAAGTACCAACATGATTCTTTATGCTGTATCTCTGCTGTTTTACCTAGTACACTGTATTTTTGTATTTTGTATTTATATGGTGCTTTTGAGATTTCTTCCTCTTTCAGCCTTGGATGTAAATTTAATAAACACCTTCATAAAATCAACTTTGCAATGTTCTTCCTGTAGTTAAAAAGGAATAGCTCCACAAGAGCTCCCTTCAAAGTGTTGAATTTATTTTACTATTAATTATGTTCCATGTTAGAATTTCTACTAAGCCTTTACTTACAGTTAACTTTTAAAGATCCTGAATAAAGAATCAGTGCAAGCTTATTTTTTGGCTGGCATAGTAAGTTGGAGAGCATTAGCTCACTGTTTAAGATTTAATGGAACCACAAGCTAAATTCTTTTTTTTTTTGCCAGAGTATCTTAAGAGTGAAGTTGTAAGAGCAGAGGAAAAGATTACATTCAACAACTTTGTTTTGTGTTTTTTAGCTGTTTTCTGGGAACGTTGTAATGAACTGCAGGACATTGAGAGGATTATGGCTCAGATTGAACGAGGAGAGGCGAGAATTCAGCGGAGGATCAGTATCAAGAAAGCCCTTGATGCCAAAGTAATTATTCCAGGTTTTTTATTTTCTGTAGCTGACTTTTCCAAAAAATTCCTTGAGAAGAGGAATAACTGGGGATGGGAGTTCTGTCTTTTTATGCAGCATGGGTAGTATGCCATCCATGGGTAGTATGTGGATCCACAGTGTTGTGTAATGATCATTCCTTGATGTAGCGCTGTACATTTATTAGTCTTTATTTCTGTTTTGTGTTCAGATTGCAAGGTACAAAGCCCCTTTTCATCAGCTGCGAATCCAGTACGGGACAAACAAAGGGAAGAACTACACGGAGGAGGAGGACAGGTTCCTGATCTGCATGCTGCACAAGATGGGCTTTGACAAGGAGAACGTGTACGAGGAGCTGCGGCAGTGCGTGCGCAACGCGCCGCAGTTCAGGTTCGACTGGTTCATCAAATCCAGGACTGCCATGGTGGGTGCCACTCACAGGGACCAGGGCATCACATCAAGCATCTTCTTTTTTCAGGGAACAAATGCTGAAAGAGTAACTTCAGGTTTTATTTCCATTTCTGGTTTTTTTTTAAAGTAACCTTTTGCCTTAGTACAGAAAAAACACAATAGAACTGAAACAAGCAGATGAGAAAACCTGCCAAGCTGAAGTCCCATGTTACCCAAAGGGATTAATGCAGAGGTAGACTAGACTTGCAAATATCCTTGTCACTTTTATTGCAAAACGAGTGTTTTACCAGACAATGTCTCTTAAAATACCACTTTCTCAGAGTTGTTGGATAAAAAGACTGAAATAAGATAATATTGATAATATTATCAATACTGGATTATTGATAATAAGACTGAAAACATCTGAATTATATACTTGGAGAGAAGGAAGCAGCTTTTCTAATACAGTATTTAATTACTAACAACATGAGGAAAGTTAGTGATTCCCACAGGAATTCATCATTGAGCAAGAGGTTTAAAATGCACTTTGTAGTTGTGAATGTGTGGATTATCCCATGTAAGTGCTTCAGTTTCTTTAGGTATACTTCACTGAAAATTTTGTTTGTATTTAGAGAATATAATAAAGGTTAATAGCAAGTAGACGAGTACTTGAAATTTTATAGGAGAGCCATTCATTTTTAATTTAGTCATTAAGCAGGAATTGATAACACTAACAGAAGCCTTGGTGGCTGCAAATATTTAAGGTATGTAGGTACCAACAGAATATGGGACTCTTTCAATGATAAAAAGCTCTTGGATCTGCCCTGAAATTTTTGCTTGTTTGTCTTCATTTCCTGACCTCAGGATTTGTTTATCTGAAAGAATGTTCCTTCAGAGTTCTGGGTACTGTACTAAGAATAAATAAAACAAAGATGAAATATTTAAAATGTGTATTTGAACAGGTTGGGTATATTTGCTTTTCCCAGTACTACTTATAATTATGCAATACACTTTTTACTTGATATTTCAGCAATTGAAGTGTTTCTGGCTAGTGCAGCAGTTAGCCCTTAATTAAGAAGAATTACAAGTGTTTCTTACTAAAATGTCTGTTTGAAGAAATACTGGATTTTAAAATTACATCCATAAAGAGAGAAGCCTGCAATATTTAGTACATTAAGAAGTTTCTTTTAAGTTTTCTATGCAGGAATCCATTTAAATAAATCATAGAAATGGGTACTAGAAATTAAAAATGTAGCTCAACGTTTAATATTAGTTGATATATAGTTGTCAGGGGTAGAGTTAAATATTCAATTTAAGTCTTGCAGATCCTTATGTTCAGTATTTTTTTAAAATGGGATAGAAATCATTTGCTCAATTGTAGAAATAAGTTCTGTGATGTCTTAATGCTGAAACTGAGACACTGGGAATATGGTGAATCTGTTGGCTTAGGTTTTCTTTTAAAATTCTATCCATTAATAATTCTAGTTTTTCTGCTACTACATGGTTGAGAGAATATTATGGAAATACAAACTTAAAACAATCTTTCACTTTCAGTGTGCATTTAATCTTCTGAAATGTTCTAAATTATCATGCTCTGTATGGTTTAGTAATATAGCTGATATATTCTAATGTCCTGACATTTGTGGAGGTATTAATTTCTATGAATCCATTTTACCCTAGTTTGGTGATATTTTTTTTTGCAAAGAAATGTGCTGGAAAATCACATGATAATAATAATGAATGAGGTATAAATACAAATATTTATAGAGGAGCAAATCAGAGAAAGTGGAGAAGGCTTCCTAAAATGTTGAAATTCACATGTGATCATTTAAACTGCTACGAAGCAAGATAAAAGGGGCAGCATAATTCTGAAAAGGGCTTAGCAGGCTCTTTGAGAAGGCTTTGTGTTCTTACCACTAGATGTCTCTTGAATTCCATCTAAACAGTTGCTTTGTCTTCCATCTTATTATTTGTTTGTTCTCCTGAAGATTTCTCTTTGAAAAACAAATTCTGCTTCACTTAATTATTTCAAAATCAAATGATTTACCTGAAATGTAAGTTCTTTAAGATACAATGAGTGCCTAAGACTGTAATTTTTTTTTTAAATTGAGCACAGGTGTTTTTTCTTGTTGATGTTGCTTCTGCTTTTTTAAATTTCTGTCCAAGCAGGAAGAATACAAAATATCATGGCAGTAGTGACACATGTATCCATTCTCTGAAGTCATAAATGATGCATATTCTCTTTTAGCTTTCTGCAAACACTCCCCAGCATAAAACAAATGATTCCTTAGTAAATACAGGAATTCCCAGGCCTGTGGCCAGAGCTGAGGGCTGCCTTTGCTCCCTGTCAGCATCTCTGCCTCCAGCCATGCAGAAGGCAATGCTTCAGTGCTCCCATCTTATTTATTGCAATCCAGCTCCTCACAGCTGTGAGGGGCAGCACAAAGCACAGATCTCTCTTGCCATCCAAAAGAGAAAGGTGTCAGGGCACACAGGATAAAAGCTCATCTCTGAAAGTGATGAGCTTGAAGGCATTTTAAAGAAGTGTTTTTGTAGTAGTGGGATGGAATGCAGCAGCCCATATTGAAATCTCAGTAGCTTAGTGCAGGATTTATTGCTCAGAGTCCTTTTCATGGTAGCTGTGCAAGGAACCTGTGTGCATGTCACATCTCACTGTCAGCTGATTCTGGGGTTCTCCAGAGAAAATTGTTCTCGAGTCCATCCTCTGTCCACAGCAGGTGCTTTGGAGCATTAGTCCATCTGGAAAGGCTAACCATGAACCTGGACACTTTATAAATGTATTTATTTATGCAAGCATTTGGCCCCAGGAGAGAGGAGGATCTTCCTGAGTGCCTTAGACAAGTGGACCAAGGTTATTTCTTAGTCCTTTCTGATGAGTTGCTTGTTTGGAGTTTAACATAGTTCTGTTTCTCATTTGCTAGAAAAAAGCCAGATGATGATGATGGTGAAGCAGCCTGTCATCACTGCTTACCTCAGCTCCTAAGTCTGAGTGCAGCGTACACCAATTTAAATGATGTAAATACTTCTGGCATATTGACAGGCATCATTCTATTTTGGTCTTTTTTCATCTCTGCTCATCTGTAGGGTGTAGGTTTGGGGACACAGGCTCTCTCCTGTTCTCTGTTTGGGGTTGTGATATATATTGGGATGGCTTGAACTCGAGTTCACTCAGGATTGTTGCTTTTTTATCTAAAAGTTGTTGTTTGGGTGGAAATTGTGGGAGTTTATTGATTGAAGTGAGTATTTTAGCTCCAGAAGGGCTGTCACATACCAGGGCACAAGCAAGCACCCTAATTTGTGGTTTAACCTTCACTGGAGGGTGTGGGGTTATTGCTACAGGGAGGTGATAAAAGTGACTTATTGCTTAGTGAAGCTACAAGCATGACACTGGAACATTTCTGGAAGGGAGCTGGAAAGAAAAATGTGCTGAGGATTTTTTTGTGTTTGTGATAAAAAGAACTCAAGTGCTGGTAGGATTCTCTGTGTCCATCCTGAACTACACAATTTGTGCCCAAGGCCATGAGCATCCTTTGCACAGGAATCTGTGGAAACTGTAGAACTTAAAAATGAGGTTAAGCTTGAGAGTTTGAATGTCTCCAAGATGAGTGACATTCCTGTTTAGAAGGTTCAGGACCAGGAAAGCACAGAGGTGACAGAGGATTGTCTGTCACCATCATGGCTGAGGCAATACCCAGCTTACAGATGCTGAGAAAATGTGTTTTAATTTCAGGGCAAAAAGGTCACCTGCTCACTTCATTACAAATGGATCTGTTGTAGGTTAAGGTACACGTTACCAGGTAATTCTGGGATAGCCTGTGTTTCAAAAATGGTTTCTCTGAGTTTAACAGAGATGAGACATATTTTTTGTGCCTTTTTTTTTTCCCTCAGAAAAGATCTTCCTGCTTTGAGTTGGAAAGAAAAGCCCATGGAATCATGTTCTCAATAGTACATACAATATACTGAGTAATTATAATAAAAATAGACACTGTTAGGTGTTTTGTAAGAGATCTTTTTCTTTTAAATGGGGTACAAGAAAGTGTCCAAGTCAAGTGATTTCTATTAAGCAAGCCAACCATTAGGAACTGCAGTGCAGATATTTTGAGTTGTATTGGAGATAATTTATAATGTGTAAACAACCTTATGGCATTTAGTCCTGATGGCAGCAAGTCTTGATGCTAAAAACATTTAGGGCTTACTACCTTTTATATCCTGTTTGAATAAAAACACAACAGTGAGTTCCCAATTTAGGACTGAATAGATTTTTTGGCCAATTTGCAGCTCTGCTGTGTCTTTTCACCAAAAAACCCACCCTAGTCTGTTTGGCACAGAAAAGTATTGCTGAAGATAGCTTTGCTTCCTTCTCTCTCTGCTTTAAAGATATACTTGAAGACCTTTCCTAAAATCTGGCATACTTTGCTGGCAGGCTGTAATTTGTTTCATTAACCAGGATGAAAGATCCCATCAGTCTTTGGGATGGAAGACAGAATCCTGAAAACTCCTTGTCAGGAGGACAGTAAATCCTTTTTCTGTTCCTAAAGGTTACACTCAGGGAAAGATAATAGTAACCAAGATAATGGTTAGTATTATTGAATATTTTAGGAAAATGGAAGTGCTTTGAAATTAAAGAATTTTGAACATACTTATTTAAGCAAGAGAAGTTGTATAATTTCCTTAAATTTGATTTGTTCTCTTTCCTTAGGAGTTTCAGAGACGCTGCAATACTCTCATATCATTAATAGAAAAAGAAAATATGGAAATTGAGGAAAAAGAAAGAGCTGAAAAGAAGAAAAGAGGAGCAAAAGTCACAGCAGTATGTTTAACAGCACTTACTTTACTTCCAGTGGGGTAGAATTCAATTATATATTGTTTTAGAAAATGTAAGAGATAATTGTAGGCACTGAAACCATGAGGTGAGAGATTAAACTGAAATATTTGTCTATTCACAGCTCTCCTAGATTTGCTGAGGCATTCCCAATGCATAGTATTTGGGGGCTTGCTTTTTTATTTGAGAAGTCTTTTGTTTAAGTAGAAGGAAGTTTAAGGAAGACTCCTTCTAGAAAAGTTGCACTGCCTACTTTCTGCCTACTTATGCACATTGCATGTTGCCTTAATTTCTTCTCAGATTTTTTTCCTTCCCTGCATAGTAGTTGCTGAAGAAGAAATGAAAGTGCTTCTTTTATTTTGAAGGGTTGTCATTTTTAGAACAGAATTGTGTATAGGTTAAGGTCCTGATCTTTTCATCCAATTCATGGCATGTGTGGTGCCTGCACCACTGAGACAATGTAATGATTTTAAGGGTATAAAAAGGGTAGGAGAATTAAGTGTCTACATCAGGGATTAATGTCTGCTTTTTCATTATCTCCTACGAAGGTGAACTGAAATCTAGAATGCACTGGGGTTGTACATTCCCTTTTGAATAGTCACTTATGCATTTAAATTTAGGTTTTTTATAATGCCAGCATCTCGTTAAATTTATACTTATTTTTTCTCTTTAGTCACAGAAGAGAAAAGCAGATTTGGCTGCTGAGAACTCTGGAAAAAAAGATGCTAAGAAAGTGAAGTCGTGAACCTGAAAACTGAATGCTAAATATGAAACTGCCACTTTCTTCACTCCATTTATGTGTATTAATTGCCAACTTTGTATTCATGGTACTCTTCCCCAAGTCCCATGCTTTAATTTTGCAAATTTTGTATCCTTTACAAAGCCTTTCTTTACCTAAAATGTGTAGCTTTATATCTTATGCATTCCAGTATTTTTGTGTACTGTATTTTGTGAGTTTCATGTCTTTGGCAAAATTCACTCAGTCCTTGGTTTTTTGAAGCTTGTGCTGAGGTTTTAGCTTTTATATGTTTTATATGCTGCTGCTTTGAAAGAAAACCTAGATTCTATAGCTGTATTATTGTTGTTTCATATTTTAAATTTATATAGCTGTTGGAAAATAAACTGACTTAATTATTTGAAGAGGAATATACTTCACCTTTGTTTCCCCTGCCCTCTCTCCCTTTTTTTGCATAGCTGCATTTAGAGAGAATGTTAAGGTTTGTATAACTGTGCCTTCATCATCAATCAGATTTTTTTTCAGAGGAGTACTTAGACAGGATCAGGAGCATGACAGAACAAAATCTAATTAGACTGACATCCTTGTATGCTCTCTGCATTAAATGGACATTTTCTCTGGAATGTTCAGAAGGAAAGCCAGCCAATACACACTTTTTTATTTATCAGTGATTTCTGCTGGGCTACATAACCACAGGGTGAGGTGTTTTTTAGAATGGCCTCAAGATGAAAACTTGTCTATGCCTTGTAAAAGGAAATAGTCAGCTCATAGCTCCTGGTTGTTTTAAGTAGCAAACAAAATAATTCACTTTCTGGTTGGTAGGCTCCTCTCAGCTCTGCTGCCTTGTGCTGAAAGATCTTCGTTGCTCTAATTATCTCTGCTGAAGTTCTTCTTTTACCTTTTATTCAACATGTCAGTCAGAAGCAATGGGGATATGTTATGGAGTGCTCCTTGTTAGTGTTTCTGTTTTAATGAAGGGATGAAAGCGTTGGATGTACGATTTTTTGACTTTGCAAGAATGGCCTTTATTAAGCAGGTTCACAGTTCCTGCTCACTTCGGAGTCTCTGCCTTTCCTGGATCAGTAGAACAGTGACTGTGACAGCTGATGTTTTACTTTAATGTTCTGTCTCTGATCTGATGTTGAGTACAGACCTTGCTGCAGTGAGACATGCCCTCATAATGTCAGGTCTAGATTAATGCAGTGTGCTTTACATGGTACTTCCCTTGAAGACTACTTGTAAACTTCTTCTAGTGCAGTTTGCTTCCTTCAGTGCTTTGAGGTGTTTTGAGATAAAGAAACCTCTTTACTCTTTGTATTTTGTGCTTTGCATTGGCTACCTTCTTCTGTGTTTGTAAAATACAGGGCTTTATAAAATAAAGTTCTTGAGCTCTGCTCATATTCTTCTATGTCATTTAAAATATATTGCTATGTCTTGGAAGTTTTCTGGGATTAGTATCTCTGAGTTTGAGAAATTTCTAGCTTTTTTTTTTGTAGTGTCTGTTAAAGGTTTGGGGCAAAATGGGTGTGTTGATTGGTTGAGCATTTCAAAAGATAATTAAGATTAGATTCTGTATTTTGGAATGTAGCTTTTGTCCAGGGACCACGTTAATTATTTCACTGGGCTTAGATTTGTAAGGCTTGCTTTTTCTGTTGAACTTCATCTGATGAGTTGAAGGAGATTGGTCATGGGAGCCAGAGCTTTTAAATGAGTGTGCAACCCAGGTGGGACAGGAAAGAAGCAATTCTCCTCAGAATGGGGTTTTGGTATTGGAGCAGTTAAAATCCTGCTTTATTTCGTGGGAAGAGTACATTCCATGGAATTATGGAAAAAGGCTTTGCAGCTACATGCACAGATAACCACAAATCCCTGGAGCATTGCTGTTAACAGAGAGAGGAAGATGCCTTGTTTACATTTGCTTTTTGGCTCATGTGCCACTCACTAAGTTTATGGCCTGAAATGATAAAAACAAGTTAAAAGAGATGGGAAATCAAGGCTGAAAGAGCCAATTGAAATGTTTATGGAATTACATGGCTAGGTCTAGAGCTTATTCTGTTGCTCCTATTTAGCATTGGATGAATATTTTAATGTTTTAAGTCTTGAAATAAGTGCATTCTGGTTTTGTTCATTGTAGATTAGCTTTGTTTAACTTGCATGTTTTTGTGTATCCAGTTTCTCTGTGTTGCAAAGTGTATGGGAAGTCTTAAAATGGTAATATCTCAACATATTGTTTTATGCAGATTTCTTAATTTGAGTTACCATTTGAGTTAATGTTCATTTGTGTCAACGATGTGACACACAAACCATACAGCAAAAGATCATGCAATTTATGATAAAATCATAAAAATGATTTTATCCCTTGATCAGACAGCTTCTGTGAAGGATGATGGATTCTCCCAGGAGCTGTCTGTTACCTCTTGCAGTCTGCAGTCCCTGGTTAAAGTGAATGTGCTGTTGAACAGTCCTTGAGAGCACTTGGACATTATAAACCAGTTCCTAGCAGATTGAGCCTTCCCATCCATCATGTCCTACAGCGATAACTAAAGAAAATTGCTAACAGCTGCTGGTCAGGATTAAAGGAAAATGGATCTTTCTCTTCCCTTTTTCATTCTTCCAGTTGCAGATACCAACACAGTGCGTGCCTGGCAGTATCTTAAATTATATGCTGCTGTGACTCAAAATTAGGTGACAGAAATGAAAGAATCTTCCTGCTTTTAACTGTTATTTTCTTAGGCGAGGAATACTGTTAGTAAGAAATTAGTAAGTGCTGGATGTTATGAGATAGAAAACAACTGCAAAGTTTGAGCCTTTAGGCAATTTTAGAGTTGCCAAAAATGCTGCAAGATAAAACACTTTGGAGATTAATTTAGTTCCTTTTCAGTGTTGGACAAGTAAAAGTTGATAGTGTAAACACCAGGCTTGAAGAAAGTCACCTAGCACCTTTGACTCACCAGGCAGTGCATGAAACATCCTGGGAGAAGTCACAGCAATTGTGGTGGTTTCCTTTTCACATTTTCATAATTTCAAACTTACTACTCCTTTTATTTTTGAGTTATGTTAGCGATGACACCAAAAAAGTATTGCTGCTAACCACCCTTGTTGTGTTTAATTTCAGTTTGTTGCAATGACACAGAGAAGAAATGAACTTTCTTCTTGCTGGTAATATTAGACTATATTTAGATGCTGGTTTGCACAAGTGGTGTTATACTAAAATATTAAGTAAGATTTTTTTTTCTTGTAGATTAGCATTGCTTGTTTGATTTAGTGCTAATGCTGGTAAGGGTTTAAGAAAAAAGCAGCTATCACTCTTTGAGATGATGAGCAAGGAGTACAGTAAATAGAAATTAATCAGAATCTCTCTAAGTGCCTGATGGTGATGCCAAACCGATTTTTGCTTTTACACATTCTTGATATATATTTGTAGCTTTGTAGCTGTATGAAGGATATATAAAAGCAAAAATCAGTTTGGCATCAATGGAAGTGACTTTGTGCAGTGCCTGCAGTTCCTGCTGTGTGCTGCTGTGTTACAGGCACTCTGTGCATGCCTCCTGCCCACGTTCAGTAGGGAAATGAGTACTTTCAGTGACGAGAAATAAATGCCAAAGGTTGAAAAAAGGTGGAATTTTGCAGTCAATACCCGTTTATGTGAATGCAAAACGATGAGGCTGGTGCACTCATTGGCACTTGTGATGCTGGGAGGGATTGATCACCAGCTGTAGTTCTGATCTGAGTGGAGAGAGGTTGGCAGTTGTTACATTTTACTGAATTTTATCTGCTCCACACACTTAGCTTCAAGCATGTATGTAAATGCGTTTGTGGCTCATAGTTCTAATGTTTGATATGTTCTTTTTCTGAAAGACTTCAAGCTGAACTTGGTTTGCATATTTTGAAATGTAATGTACTCTCTAATTGCATTTGCATGGTATCCATCCTTTCATGAGAGCCTTAATAGGAGTCATATTTGCAGCCTCAAAGGTACGTCAGTGTTGTGTTGTTCAAGAGAACTTCTGAACTTTTTCAATCTGGGACCTGTTTCTTAAGTTGTACATATATGAAAAATAAAAGTTAATATGAACCTGATGTCTTTCTGGTCCTTCTGGTACACAGGGGTCTGTTACTTGGTGTTTATTATAACCTGCTTTAAATCCTGGCTGGTGCTGAAGGCAGGAGCAGGAGGATGCACAGGTATGTGATGCACTCTTAGGTGGGACTGATTTGCTTCTAGGCCTTATTTCAGATCCTGCTGGGTCAGTTGACATCATGGATGTTTTCACATGGAGAGCTGTCCAAATTAACAGATGGGTGTCCTGGCACAGTGCCCATGCCCTGTGCAAGCACTGCTCTCACAGCAGGCTCCCCGTCCAGCATTTGAAGTGGGGAGAGAAAAGGCTGAATCCTGGAAAAAATTGTCTCTGATAGCTGGGCTGGGAAAATCTGTGTGTAATTAACTGGGGATTGATGGCTAGATTTATCTATTTTTATTGCTAGCAAATGGAAATGGAAAGGAAAGCCACTGTAACTCGGTGCTGAGTGAGTGGGGTTGTCTGTGTGCCTGGTGTGGAGCCCTCACAGCTTCTGGGGGCACTGTTGGGTGGGCTTTGCTCCTCTCTGGCTTTCCTGCCTGCAGTGCTCCCCTGTTTTTACTCATTCAGGCCCCAGGTGGTGGTGTTGGATCTGAAAGGAGCAAATGTGAAGATGGAGAACTCCAATCACTGCACAAGGTCAGTGCTGTGGCAGTGCTGAGGTGCTCTATGCAATTACCTAATCTGTGTTAACAGAGCTGTAGTCCATAGGAGCAGGGAACACAGGTGACCTCATCCCTGATGGGTAACAGCTGTGTTAATTGTGTAATTACCAGTGCAGCCCTGCCCCTAACGAGGCACAGGTGTATCCAATAAACGTGATAAAAGGGAGGGGGCCAGCTGTGAGGGGAACCATAAAGGAGGAGGAACCTTGAGGAAGAGGGAATGAGAGGATGATGAAGGAGGAGGATCCTGAGGAGAGAGAATCCTTGCTGTGAGGTCAGTCTGGGTGTGCTGTTGGAGCCTGCACAGTCACAGTCTGGCTGGGGAAAAGCCTGCAGCCATAGTTTAGTAGGAAATCCCCACACTCAGAGGCTGCTGCAGGCACAGTCAGGGAATGGTTGGAGTCAGGGTGGCTGGGCTGTGCAGAGGAATAACCCAGGCCCCTTTCCATGCTGTGACCAACAAGCACTCTGTGTGGCAGCTCAATTTTACCCCCTAACAAGACGGCTGCTGCAGCAGGCTCCAGCTGTCTCCTCAGAGTTGCCATTCCTTGCCCACCACACATGCAAACTGCCTGGCTGGCTGGGTAGCAGCCATGTAAGAGGTGATTTGAGGAGGCCTTCCCATCCAGAAGTTGAATTATGTTCAACTTAAAAAGCCCCTGCTAAAGTTTCAACTGAGCCACAGCTGATGTGACACTCAGAGCCAGCCTGCAAGGTCTGTGTTGGCTTTGATTAGAGCACGTTCAGTGGCTGCTTGGGGGCAGGTGTGTTTGCACCACAAAAACAGACTTATCTTCTGGGGTTTCCTATTAAAATTATGTTGCTGTAGTTAAAAAAAACAAAACAAAAACCCCTACCCTTTCAATACGTGCCAGCACTAATTTATGGCTTCTTTACATACATATCTCTGAAATAATTTTACTTATTTATGCTACAAAGGGTTGATTAATGTTACGTGACTGAACATGTGGAAGAAGTACAAGAAGTTTCTTTTTCTTAAGTGTCAGCCCTGGAGACTCAGCATTTTCTTTCAATATTCAAAAAGAAATTTAATTTTAACTTTTTGTGATACTCACTGGTAATTAACTACTCCGTGTACTGCATCTTATTATGCTGGGGGCCTGAAGATTTTCTGTTGGAAACGAAAATCGATTTCAACAAATTCAGTTGTTGCCATCTTATTAGGTTATGGTACTCAATGTAAATTAAAGTTTTGAATTTGTCATCGATCAATAGGTGCAATTATTGATTTGGGATGTATGAGGTAAAAAGTGAATAAATAAGTTTTTGTCTTTGTTTTTATAGCATGAAAGCATGTCAAAGTTTATTGAGCTGCGAGTTACTTTGTAGTGAACCCGAGGCAGAATCAGAAACACAGGAGTGATGCTAGTCTATTTATTTCTTGGGTGCTGCAGGGTTTTGTTGAAATGCTGGCTCTCAGGCATCCTGGTTCAGAAGTTTGTTTAGAAGCCTGGGGTGCAAGGATTGCTCGGCTGTCTGATCCCAGTGCCCAGCCATGAATGTTGTACACAGGCAAACCCATCACCCTTCAGAAATCCATGTCAGCACTGAAGGCTCCTTGTAGAGTTCAGTGGAGGTGGGCAGAAACTCTTCCTCACTGGAGGAAACTAAAAGTAAAATACACCCCATGAAAATCAGCACCATCTGCTGGGTTGGAGTGAGAGCATTGATGGCACTGTCACTTGGATTTGGGGTTTGGGGTGGGTGAGCCATTCCTTGCTCAGAGCTGGATGTCCTGGTGGGGGCCAGATGAATCAAAGTGGGAAGGCTGTCCTGAGAGCTGAGAGGATCCTCTCAGTAATTAATGTAATTAGTGCAGCAGGATGGGTGTGTTCAGCACAGCCCTGCTCGGCCTCTGGGAGTGGAATTATCTACCTCGATTTTCTGAGTTGTTCTTGGTTAAACAAAGGTGCTACAACCTGAGATCAGTGGGGCTGCCAGTTTCTCTGCGTTAATAAATTATTTTTAATTTAAAGGGCTTTGAGGGCTTTGTTAAAGGGTTGCTATAGAAATGTTTTTCTCATCGGGAATTGGCTATAGTAACAAAAGTTGAGAAAATGCAATTTTTTTTTACTGCTTTTGTGGTCTTGAGCTGTTGCTTTTAAAAATAGAGAGGAAAAAAAATCCAGAAGAGTTGATTGAGGACATAGTTCACTTGATCAAAAGGATGCAGACCTCAGCTGGCAGGAAACCGATTAAAATAAAAGACAAAATAGATAGTTTTGTCAGATGGGGACCACGTTCCTGTGGGGCAGGAGAGGATTTCTATCAATCACAGCAGCAGTAAGTGCAGGTTCCATGCAGCAGGGCCTGTGCAAACACTGCAGTTTGTGTCTCTATTTTCTATAGGTGGAAATAGATACAGGTATCTTGTCAGAGTCAGTGCTATCAGAAAAGTGTGTGTGAACTGATGTATTAGAGCTTGGTAGATGTTTTAGCTGTTGAGGCAGATTTGAGGAGGTTTCTCTAAGGTTTGCTGTATTTTCCAAATAGAAAAATGAAGGCAACACTCTATTCTGGTTTCCTGGTCACCTAG
The DNA here is from genome assembly GCA_013400075.1 of Hippolais icterina. Lineage (NCBI taxonomy): Eukaryota > Metazoa > Chordata > Aves > Passeriformes > Sylviidae > Hippolais > Hippolais icterina. The sequence continues at coordinate 12,685 of VWYN01020337.1, read as the reverse complement.
TAGCCATTCATTTCATTAGAATGAAATAAAAATCAGTGTTTTGGAATTTAAGTGACTCGTAAAACCCAAGAGCCCCTGGGAAAGTCCTTGGCTGCTGTGTCAGGTCTTTGTTACCTGCTGCTGTCAGAGTGGTTGTGTGCAGTTTCCTGGCACTGGAGAGACTCTTTACAGGTGTGAGTGTTGAGTAGAACTTCACAGTGAACCCATAATTTTGCTTTTAAATGTGGTGACACAATCCAGCCCACTTTGTGCTCACTGCTGGTGGACTGGTCCCCAGGAACTGTTTATACAGACAGATACCAACACTGGCTTGGATTTCCTGTTCTTTCCAATAATTTCTTTGGTCAGATTCAGCAGGACTCCTCTGGGTGTGGCTGTAGAGAACGGAGCTTCTGGTGTCTCGCTGTTATATCGAGATTGATGTAGGACTGACAGTTATTTTTTTTGAGTGAGGTCTCATGTTCACCTGAGTTGGGTAAAACCACCGAGAAGCAGCAGAGAACATCTGTGCTCATAGAGCCTCACCCCTGAGGAGGCACAGCTGTGTCCAGTAAAGATAAGTGTGGTAAAAAGGAGGGGTTGGATGGTGAGGGAAATCATGGAGGAGGAACCTTGAGGAAGAGGGAACAGAGAGGATGAAGAAGAAGGAGGATCCAGGGGAGAGAGAATCCCTGCTGTGAGGTCAGTCTGGGTGTGCAGTCAGAGCCTTTGTTGGAACCTGGAGTCACAGTCTGGCTG
>VWYN01020337.1:0-11713 GCA_013400075.1 Hippolais icterina | reverse complement strand
TGCACACCAATCCCTGCAGTCACCCTGTGCACACCAATCCCTGCAGTCACACCCTGCACACCAATCCCTGCAGTCAGAGTTCAGCAGGAAATCCCCAGCACTCAGAGGCTGCCAGGGAACCTCCAGCAGTCGCTGCTGCAGGCACAGTCAGGGAATGGCTGCAGTCAGGGTGGCTGAGCTGTGCAGAGGAATAACCCAGGCCCCTTTCCATGCTGTGACCAACAAGCACTCTGTGTCCTGGCTCATTTCTACCCTCTAACATGAGGGCTGCTGCAGTCCAGCTGTCTCCAGCTGAAGGACCTGTGCAGCAGTGGCAAGGAGCTGGGCAGGAATGGATGGTGTCACTGCAGCTCGTTGGGGCCCCTGGCTGTGCCTGCAGGATTTGTGCCTGGCAGTGCAGGAGAGCAGCAGCAGCCTGTGGCTCTGAGCTGGGGCACTGCCACGCTGCCCTGTGTCTGCACCAGGCTCCTTTCCTGCAGCCTCTCAGTTGTTCCCTCTGCTGAGGTCTGTTTATTTCCTTTAGGGGTAGGATGGGTGTTTATCTCTGGGTTATGGCAGCACTAAGAGATGTGAGCTTGGCTAGGGTCTCGAGGTGCTGCTGTAGTGTTAATAAGAGCTCTGTAATAAGATTCAGTGTCTACAGTTCTCTGCAATTCTGTTCTGAGTAGTGCTCAGCATCAGGGCCTTGGCTATATATAAAAATAAGTAATTGATTTGCTTTCTATTGAGTAAATGGCATGCTGGTGGAATGATTAATGAATGAGAAATCACGAGTGTCACTGGCACACAAATGGAAATCATCATTCCCCTAACAAATTTTTTTTCTAGTTGGGTTTAAGTTTCCTGTGGGAATTGCAGTTTCACTAATTTAACAAAACCACCTGATAAATAACTCATCATTTTTTATAGATGCCCGTTAAATAAATCTATATTGAAGTACCAAGAAATGACACTTGTAGAAGAAACATTGCTGCAAATAATGAGAAAATTGCAGATGTATTTTATACCTCTTCTGAAAATCAAAAGGTCTCATAAATACAGTCTGTAAAAATGTCTGTGGAAGAGTTAACATAACTGTACAAGCAATAAGCCTGACCTTTCAGTGTAATTTATTTTAGATTTGCTCAATCCTTTTTTATTAAAACTAGCACATCTGAAGCAGAATTAAATCCTATTATACCAGCTCTGTGATTGTATCAATTTTTCTCTGCCGTGGCACACTTTATTAAAAATTACTTTGTTTCATATTGGTTAACGCAATCAGGGGAGTAAATGAAGTTTTGTGGTCTTTGGTATAGAAAAGAAGCCGTGTGGTTTCTGTCCTTGTAAATCGCTGTGAGGATCAGCCCTGCAAAAACCAGTTCAGGTATTTCTGTGTGGTGGTGAGACCCAGGTGCCCATCCTGTATCTGGTCCAGGTTACACAGGACCAGCTGCACTGGTTGCTTTTGTCTTAGCAAAAATATTCATCCAAACTAGACACCACATCTTCTTTGTGCCTCTGCACAGCTCTGTGTTCCAGTGCAAAACCCCCAGTTGGCACCAGTGCAGCTCCTGTTTCTGCTGCCTGAGGTGGCTCAGCTGCACCTTTGATCTGGGCGAGGATTTGTGCATCCCCTGCCTGTGTTTGATCCCTCCCTTTCAGAGCAGTGTTTGTCATGCTGCTGTCAAAGTGCTCCTGTATTTTCTGTCCTTGAGTGGGTTTTACCTGCTTGCTTTTTTCCCCCCTCAATTTCTTACAGTGCAGCTTTTGGGGTTGGATTGCAAGAAGGGGATTTAGATGGAGCCAAGTATATTTTTTTGTGGTTTTAAGTCTGTCTGGTGCTTTTTAACTGACCAGGATCTACAGCACTTAGGAGTATTTACTGCTCCTATTTAATGGGCTGTTTACAATTTCAGGACCAGCCTTGCAGAGCGTATTTCCACGCTGATGACATGTTTACAGTGAATAATAAGCACTGACACATTTTGTGTGCGCAGGTTAATGCCCCCAAATCAGGTGCTGTAAATTGTTGTGGGTGGGTAGCTGGTGCAAGAACCTGTTTTTTTTTTTCCTTTTCAAGAGCATCACAGCAAGATCTGGAAATCACATCAGTTAATTTTGGGCTTCTTCTACTCATTGCAGGCAAGGCTGACTTTTTATTCCCCTCTCAGAACAGGGGAGGAGGTATGGCCAGAACAATCCTGAAAGGATGCACTTGGTGGGAGAAGGTGACCAGAGAAATTCTTGGTGCTTTGAGGATCACATTGATGTCTTTAGTGCCAATTTAGGAGGATTCAGCAGCTTCTCTGCATCCCCTCTCCAGTGTTTCCCCTTCCCATGCCCAGCTCAGCTGCTCTCAGTGCCTGCAGGGCTTTTATTGCTGCTGAGGCTCTGCCAGCAGCAGTTTTCTCCCCAGAACAAAGTGTCTCCAGTTCTGGCCTTTAAAACAGCGTTTCAGTTTGGGAGATCTCAAGTAGCCTTTTGCTTTTAAAGCACATTAAGTGTGTTATGTCATCCCCAGTAGCCTTTTGCTTTTAAAGGACATTAAGTGTGTTGTGTCACGGGAGTAAAAGTGTCTGGAAATGCAGATCAGGTGGGGAATGAGGCCTCTGGGCAGGGTTATGGGTGGTGTGGGATTACAGAGAGGGAAAATGGCTTTTTGCTTGTTTCCATCTGCCTGCAGCAGCCCTTTCCAGGTGCAGCGTGTTTCATCTGGAAATGCTCCAGAGCTGCAGTCTCCCAGGCTTTGGGGCTGGAGATATTTCTTCTAGAGAAAGCTTTGGGGCTGGAGATATTTTTTTTAGAGAAAGCTTTGGGACTGGAGATATTTCTTTTAGAGAAAGCTTTGGGACTGGAGATATTTCTTTTAGAGAAAGCCACATCCATGCAAATAGGAAGAAAAGGAGAAGCTTCTAGAGGAGCGCAGCCTCTTCATCTCTGAGTCAGAGCTGAGTTTCAACTGCTTGTTTTGGGTTATAAATGCTGCCTTCAGCATTCACTTGGGACAATTTTAATTCTGGTGGCAACAATGAGCTCATAAACCCCAATACCAAGAAATCCTTTTTTTTTTTTTTGTTACTGAACAACTGCATTTCAGCCAGCTCAAGAACTGATTTCCTTTATGGAGAGGAAGCTCAGGATGCAGGGAGGGTTTGCTGCTCACTGCACTCACCCAGTCCTTGGCCTCACCACTGACAGTCCGTCCTGTTAACTTGAAGGCACAACAACAAAACTCATTTCACACAGACCACTGAACCTTGGACATTAAAAAAAATCTCCTGTCCCTTCCTCCAGGTGGAACCTGACCCGGTGACCTGGAGGTGAAATGCTCTCCTGCAGTCCTCTGGAGGCTGCAGTGTTTGTGCTCATCCCACAGAGAACTTTTTTCTGCATCAAAAAGCAAATTAATCTGTCACTGAGACTAATCCTGCTTGTCTGGGGAGTAAATGCAATTTTCAAATGCAGAGGGGCAATTTGAGATGATTTTTACTTTCTGAGTCAGAATGTCAGAAAAAATGTTTGCATCTCTTTGGTTATGGTTTTTTTTTTTTCTGTAAAAGTCAAGTGATTGCTTTTGACCTAGGTGATTTTTATATGAGGAAAAAAGGTGGGCATCATAATAATGTAAATAATAATGTAGAAGTTTTTCACTTCCAACAGGCAACTTATTTTTTTTTTTTTCTGATTTGGAAATGGGATAGACAGAAAAATGATTTTGGATCCATCTGTCATCCCCATCACTGTGGGCTTTGCTTCTCTTTCAGAACTGAGTAATCCCCTCCAGGCCAGGGAAAACTTGGAGAAGTGGACAAGTCTAGAGAGGCAGCTGCAAAAGTGTCTCAGTCTTTATTTTATGCAAAAAAACCCCCAACGATTTTCAGCTTTTTTATTTTTTGTGAATTTAAATTTAAAAGAAGTGGGTGTATGGGTGTAGATGTGGGTTCTACATGGGTGTAGAACATCAATTAATCTGGTTTTGTACTGATAAAACTCCACAAATTTCCTGCTTGGACACCTTGTCTGGTACAGGTCTGTGACTGAGGAAGGTTTTGTGAGCACAGCTCAGTTCCAGTGCAGTTTCTGGGCACATTTTTAGGCAGTGGCTCACTGCTGAGGGATCCCACCCTCTGATGTCTCTGGACAGCACAGGAGGGGAAGCTGTTGATGTTCCTGTTGTTTATATCTCATGCCAGTGATGGGCATAAAAATAATTAGTGAAATAAATACTCAGGTGTCGATGCTGTGGCAGGAGGCAGCCAAGGGAATTACCTGCGTGCAAAGGGATGATTTAAGTTGAGAGCAGCTCCAGGGATAATTGATGCCAAATCTGCCATTACCATTGATTTGGGCATAATTAGTTTGGATGAAAACAAAACACCGTCATCAAAAATAATAAATTTAGGCATAGCAGGTAATTCAAGAGTCAGAAGCATTCGTGGAAGGTGCTTTGATCTGTGACTTGATGGCTTGCACAGACTCTGTCCCACAAGGAAATGATCCTGGCTGGCTCAGCATTAGCAGCCTTGTTTGCTGTGTTGAATTTTGGGGGCTCTGCAGTGAAAGGACCTTCCTGACCTGTCCCTGTGTTGGGGATTTCATGTGCCTCCTTCACAACTCACTTTAAGGTTGGCTTTTATTTCTGGATGTGCTACTGGTTTTTAAAGGTTCACGCAGCCACTCTTTGCTCTGAGCTTTTGTAACTGGCTCTGAACTAACCCCAATTTTTTGGTATTGCCCTTTCATTGGGACATGTTTTGAACCTTTCCCTCCACCCAAAGGACCAGGCTTTTCTCTGACTCTGTTCTCTGCTTGCCCTGCAGGTTTTTTTGTCTTCTACAAAGAGGAGCCCAGTGCAGTCCTGTGGTCCCCCAAATCCCCTGGAGAACACGCTGCTCACAGAGGGTGTCACAGGCTCAGCTACAGTGAAGGCACAGAATTCATTCCTTCTCATGGATTTATGGCAGAGATCTCCCAGCTCCTGCATCAGCCACGGTGCTGCTCACCCCACCCATGTCTGCCTGGTGAGCATCCTGAGAGGGTTCCCCGTGGCAGCTGGCTCTGCAGGATGCAAAACAACCTTGCAGCTGCTAAATTAATGCCTCCCCTTTTGTTTTGCAGGGTGGAGGGGGATGAAATGACCTTGGCTGAGGTGTAGGAGAGCTGACAAGGGGCTGATGTGGTGAGGAGGGTGCAGCCCTCCCAGCCCAGAAATGGCTGAGGTGAATTGGTGCCAGCAGCACAGCATCCTCATCCTCATCCTCCTCCTGAGGGACACTGAGCAGCCCAGGGAAGGAGCTGCACCTGCGTGGAACCCGTGTGCAAGATGTTTGCTCACAGGGGAGTGAGAAACTGACAATGCACTGGAAAACTGAGCGGGGCAACAAAGAATTTGAGAATTGGAAAGAAGAAGCAACTGGAAACAAATCTGCTGCAAGGTAAGTGTGGTCCTCACTCCAACCACCTCCACTCTGCTTGAGGCTGTGCTGTCACCTCTGTTCACCTGAGTTTTCTGTTTCCCCACAATGAGTTGCTGACCTTTCCCTTGACAGCCAGCACACTGAGCGAGTGGCCCAGTGCCCTCTGCTGAGCTGTGCCTGTGCTGGGGACAAGGGACAGCCTGACTGCCACCTGGATGGCCTGGGGGGCTCTGGAGCCCTGCTCCAGGGGCTGATCCAGCATTTCAGCATCAATATGGAATGAGATGCTCTGTGTGGGTGATCCTCCCTTTCACCACCAGCCTGTAAATGCCAGCTGAGTCACAGTGTGCTGCACAAGTGTCCTTGAATGCTCTGGCAGGATGACTTTTTGCTGGAGTCCTCCAGGAACAGGCTGAGAACACCACAGGCACTGTGGAAAATGGTGAATGGGGATGGGAAAATGGCCAAAGGAGTGGGAGCACCATGCAACAGATCAGCCTCAGCTCTTCAGGCACTCCAGCTCTGTGCATGAATGGAAACAAGTCCTTTCCACCCCTTCTATGAGGTCTCTTCATATGACAAGGTCACCAATTATTTATATTAGAAGGTCACCAGTTATTTCTGACTGATCTGCAGGATTTCTTCCAGAATTTCTGCATGAATTTGATGTGGCCTTTGGTTCTGCTGTGTGGCCACTTCTTCCAAGGGGCTTCTCTTTATTGCTGGAGTGGATGATGGGGACAGCAGAGCTCCAAGGAAAGGGCAGGAGGAGGATTTGTACAGCTTAGGCTGCCTGGGGCTTAGGTAGCAAGAGGCCAGAAGAGATTGTTTATAGTCTGGCCTAGTAAATGAATTTAATCTATATAAACTCTTGATAAGGAGCTGGTTCCTCAGACACTAAGTGTCAGAGTAATTCGCTGCTACCAGGTTCAATTTATGCTGATGGAGGAGCTGGCTCATATATATTTCCTTTTTAATTTACATTTGGCTGTTTTCTGTTTCTGGGAAATGAATTAAGCAGAACTGAGGCCACTTAGGGAAAGTGTCTGCGTGAGGCTGGAGGAAAATCTAGCTGGACAAATCTGCCAGTTCAAACCCGTAGCTGTACTGAATTTGAATTAGGCCTTTCAAATGTCTTGGTTTAAAGAAGCTGGAAAGGTAGGATGGAGGAGCAGGATGGGGAAAGCAGATTTGTCCTCTCTGCTGATCCCCTCTTGTACTGGGCACAGGATGGCAGACCTGGATTTACTGGGAAATCACGGATCCTGAGAGAAAAGGAAATCAGGGGTTAATGCTGTCCTCACTCACGTGTGGGCCAAGGATTTTTAGGTCAGAATTACAAGCCCAGTGGTGGCTGTGAGGGGGAAAAACAACACACAAGTGTGGATTTCCTTCCCAAGGCCTGGAAGGAATTTTTCTCCCCAAACTTTGAGGGGAGAAAAATTTTGAGGGCTGTGCACGGTGCTGCTGCCTGGCAAAGTCCCACAGAGCAGGACTAGGAGGTAAAGGCTGAAAATGAAAAGATTCTCTGAAATGCAAACAACGTGTTTTACACTAAAGAAGTATAAATTAACTAAGGAGAATAGCGTCTGTTGAAAACAGATGAGTAAGGAGTGAGCCTGTGGATGCCTGGGTAGCTTTACCAAGCAGTCAATTAGAGTCAATTATCATCCTCAAACTCCTCGCCCTGCCTTTAGTATGCTTGCAGTGTGTCCAATTTAGCCTGTGCTGTTCCAGGGCTTCACAATTTTCTCTCCGTGTCTGCAGTGATCTAGCTGGAGACACCAGGAAAGTGCCAAGCTTTAAGTATGTGACCATTGTAATTCTTTTGACTGAAACCTGATTTGATTCAGTTGAAAATGACTTCAGTGTATTGGATTTACGGTTCATTTAACAAGTGCTGTAGATGTCAATACATTAGTGTAAACCTGATGCAGGTAGTAATTTGGTTTCTAATGAGGTTCCCCAGCAGTATCCAGCTATGAAAAATGGGACATTCTTCACTGGAGCACAAAGTGCACCTGCCTGGTGGCAGATGTTGTCTGAGGCCCTGCTATTCACTCTCTGGGAGGAGTGTGGTGTTGTATCTCGCTGCAGGCTTTAAAAAGCGCCTTAAACTGATGAAATGTTAAAAGAACAGATTGGAGAGAGTAAAAGATTGCGTTTTAGAAGTTCTGTTTTAATTATAGGTTTAAATTACAACTTTATCTCTCGCAGTCTTAATTGTGCAGTTTGGTTGCAGATGCAAAATTTCAGCCGGGTTTAATGGGAATTAAAAGGGAAACTTTTTATTTTTATGGGATCAGGTGTTCTCCTTACCTCCCCACTGCCTTCAAACCATTTCACTGGATAATCCTGGTGTAGGACAGAGAGGACAGGGGTGTCTCCCTGTCCTTTGACTCTCCTCTTCCCTCTCTGGACATGGGATAAGTTCCAGAAAAGCAGCTGTAAAAAACATTTTCCCCTTTCAAGGCAAAGTGTGTGGCCAGAAGTGTGCCAGGGCTCACAGTAGCTCCAAGGAGCCTTTTCCCTTCTATGCTGGGCAGCCCACAGGCACCCCTTCCTTCAGCACTTTTGCTCAGAAAATGCTTTTTAATTTTTTTATGTACTGTCAGGTAGATTTTATTTCAGCATTAAGCTGATTTCCACAGGTTGGGACGTTACTGATCAATATTGGGGATATTTGTGAGCCTGAGCCCAGCAGACCATGTTGGTGTGAGTAAGGTAGAGAAGATATCAAATTTGAGTGATTTTGGAGCAGTTTTACCCCAAATTTGGGGGTGATTTGGGGGAGACTTTGACCCTAAAATTTAGGGGGTCTGGGGGAGTTTTCAGTCCTACACAAAGCAGCCTTTCACCACCTCCCAGTTCTCAGCTGGAAATCCAACTCCTTTTGCTCCTCCACGCTTCCTAATTTCCTTCCTTTGCTGTTCAGCTGCTGAGTGCTGCAGCAGATAATGGAAGAGGCTGCTCAGAGTGAAATGGCGTGGCATTTTCTGCCCTTTTGTAAACTCTATAAAATAAAGATGAACTTTCCTGCCCGCTGCAGCCAAGGCACAGCTCGTTGCAGGGTGTTGGCTCTTTATTTTCCAGCCAGCTGTGTGTTAGGAGCTGTTCACATCCTCTGTGCACAGACCAGTGTTCAGGGGGGCTGCTTGCCCAGGGCCACAATTAAAAGTGGTTTTTTTGGGGTATTTCATCTCCAGAAGAAGGAGAAACAATAAACTGAGTTCACCAGCTGCAGGGAGGTGGCTCTGGGGTGATGTGGGTGCTGCAGTGTTTGTGAAGTGTCTGAAAGGACACTGCAGTCTGCAAACGCTGCTGGAGATGGGAGCCCTTAGGAAAATCATTCCAAAGTTCCTTTTAAACCAAATGATCAAATCCTCAGCAGACTTGTTAATTCAGAATTTAAGTGACAAAAAAAATCCGTAATAAGCTTTGGTTTCCCTTGGGAGATAATAATCCTCACTCAAACAGGGCACTTTTTAATTCTGAGTGAGAGTGTCCACGCAAGGACTTACTGCAGTTTAACTGAGCCTTTCAATCTGTGTTTTCTAGACCTGCTTTGTTTCCTTAGCAGTGCACTGGTCTAGGCAAACCTCAAGTTTTGTGTTCCTCTGCTCCAGAGTGAATTTCTTTTCTGAGGTACCGACCTGGAGGGTGGCAGAAAACAGCTGCCAAGCAGAATTTCCAGGCAGGTTGTGCGTGTCAGTTTTGTTGTCTCATTTTGTATAATTGTATTTAATGAACCCAGATATGTTAATGGTATGGGCATAGCCAGCTGCCAGTCTAAAATCAGAAAAACTTTGCTGGTGGAGTCTCAAGAGGTGGAGTTCACAGCTCAGCACCTTTCTGAGCTCACCTCTCCTGCCTGGGATGAGGCACAGCCTGTGGCAGAGCACCCTGCCTGCCTGGTCGTGTTTCCTGCAGGATTTCCATCTTTTTACCACCCCTGTGGGATATTTGATTTAAGTGACGGTAGCAGTGACACCTGCAGGGTGCTCTGCAGCAGCCAGGAGCTCAGCCTTTGGTGATTTTGTGCCCTCACACGTTTGTTCCTCGGTCTGATCTTGTGGCACTGAAATAGGAGAGGGCAGAAGTGCCAGCACTGCTGTCTCTGAATGGTCTAAAATCAAAATCAAGGTCAAAACAGCCACAGAATTACAACACATAAATTGATGTGAAGTTATTTTTCTTCTCTTCCTCTTTGTGCTTTCATAATTCCTGTTTTCTAGGCTTTTAGGAAGCCACAAATGATTTGGTGGATTTTCACTTGGGTTGCTTTAATACAGTGTGAGTCTGACACAACCTCAGGTTTCCAGACTCTGGAAATTTAGAATAAAGAGCCTCGTTGTTCATGTCTGAGATCTGGCAATTCTGCTTATTCCCTTCTGGTCCCTTTTATCATGCAGCTTGACAGAAATATTTTGTTTGCTATTTAAAAAAAAAAAGGTGTTTGTTAAAAGTTAATATTTTTTTCTTGTAAAGGCTCATCCATCCTGGTATTACATTAGCAATTCTGCTTTGTTCTTCTGCGAAGCAAGTTTCAGTTTACAGGTACATCTGCTTTCCATTCCAAAGCTTAAAGAAAGTCGTCAAAAAAAATCTTAAAACCTACTTAATGAAGCCTTTTAAATGCTCATCCTGCACTTTTGAGTGAAGAGCAATTTATATTTCATAAAAGTAGAAGCTGAGCTGCAAGCTGTAAGTAATTATCATATAATTAAATGTCTACTATGAAAGGAATGAAAACTCTGGCTTCTTGGGAGGCTTCCGTGACTGGTTTATGCAATCACAAATTAAATTACATTTCTTTACCTTGTGAGTGTTCTGGAGGTACATTAATCTGGTCTGGGGTGCACCTTGGAGACGGCCAAGCTCTGTTAAAAGGGGGAGGGAGTTGATCAAACCAGCAAATTCCATGGGCCGAGGGGAAGAACACAAAAATATCTGCTGGGTTCTGCAAATGTGATGGTGCTTCTCTTGTCTGGGAACGTTTGCAGCTCATAATGAAGAAAGAATACAGGAATATAAGAATACTTGTATGTTGTTGGCATTTTAGATGGCACAAGGTTTGCTTTCACCTCGATGTGGGAAAAGCTGAATTATTTAAAGACAGGAAACCTTGAGTTGGAGCTGTTTGAATTTAAGGTGCTGCTGCCAAAAAGTCTTTGTGCAAAAGTGAGGGAAGTATTTTCCTGAACTGATGGGACTGAATAGCAGCTTCTGTTGGCTTAAAGAACTGGAAGAGTGAATGTTGAACCGTATTTTTGTGTTTGTCTTACATAAAACTCTTTATGGCACAAAGGACTTGTTCTAGTCATGGCTCTCTGAGAAACTCTGGTTCTGTGCTGCTGAAGGGGCTTCTTTTAGACCAAGCGTGTCTGGACCACAAGAATATATTTTTTATCTCCTGAAATGAAGGTAAATCTCATGGTGCCTTCAGTGTAGAGTGGTTCATAATCTCCATTCACAGCTGTATGCAGCAGGGTGGTGACAATGTCAGGGTATTCTTTATGGCGTGTCAAGGGGACGTGTAATTGGTGTTGGCTTTTCTTCTCCCTCCTTTTCCTGAGGTTAACTGCTTTAACCTTGATTTCAGGCTGTGGTTTTTTTTCTGACTGCGTCTCTCCATTATACATGATTTGGTTTGGTTACAGTCACTAGACTTTAACTGCTCTGACATATTAATTTTTAAGGGCACAAACGACTTCATTAAAATAATGTCCTTCAGATAAGTGCACTTGGCATTGTGATTGGAAGTGGACTAAAGGAAATATGAAGCATCAACTCCTCTGCATTAAGAATTTATTATGGGAACCAAACCCAGCAGAATGTGTATTTGAAATGATTCTTTGTTAACTTTTAGAAGCTCAGTAGCCTACATCCATTAATTGGTTAGGAGTTTCCTTTCTAATATGCATTTAGTCAAAGATTTGGTTTATGTTTACAGTCTCAATTATATGGAACACTTCTTAATATCACAGAATCATGGAATGGTTTGGGTTGGAAGGGACCTTGAAGGTCTCCTGGAAGATCTGCCATGGGTAGGGGACACTTCCTGCTGTCCCAGGTTGCTCCAGCCTGGCCTGGGGCACTGCCAGGGATCCAGGGGCAGCCACAGCTGCTCTGGGCACCCTGAGCCAGGGCCTCACTGCAGGAGAAGGGAACACAGGTGACCTTGTGCTGATAATTAACAGCTGTGTTAATTACCCAATACAGCCTTTTGCCTCTGAGGCACAACTATTTCCAATAGAAGTAAGTGTGATTAAAGGGAATTGGAAGAGGATCATGAATGGGGGAATCATGAAGAA
>VWYN01020269.1:0-13952 GCA_013400075.1 Hippolais icterina | reverse complement strand
TCTTTTAAAGCATCAGTTAGTAACAAATTTACTTGCTCATTTTTGGGCTGAAATTTTTAGAACACAGGTTATGCTTTTGTTACTAGACACCAGTGAGACACTTCATATTTTGTTACCCTCAAATCAAAATTAGTTCTCTATAGCAAACACCACAGTTAGCACTAACTAGTAATTCTTATATAAAACCTAAATAATGTTACTTTATATTGTAGTGCCATAAGTGCAACATATGAAATATGTCCATTCACCTTCCAAGTTATTACAGTATACAACAGTACAGAAAAAAGCAATCTCTGATATATTATCTCANGCAGAGAACAAGTCGCACTTGCAGTTAGGAGACGAGTAACAAAGCCCCCCTTTTGTAGCAAGAGCTGTGCGCACAGCTCCGTATAAACTTCAACCATGTCAGAATCACTTGCCGTGATGGGAGAGGCACGAACGATGCTGAGCAGGCTTCAGATTTCATTTCCTTATTTATTGAACCATCTTCAAATGAAGTCTAGTGTTAAATCAGACTCTGCAGTACATGTGGAAGGTAATACTGAAAAAATCTCCTGCTAAAATAAACTTATGCTAACAGTAAAGACCAAAAGCATTTATTAAATGTTATTAAAAATGTTATTAAAAAATTTATTAAAAATTATTGAGAGAACATATAAAACAAACTCTGCACTGTGCTTTTAATTTAAAACATTACCCTGTACATTTAAATGGCTTAAAAATAGTAATCAAAGTGAAAAGAATTACTGAAGTATCTTTGTACAAGTTTGAAATTTCTGAGTAAATTCATAAACAAACAGGAAATTTACTGGAAATTGAAAAAGGCAAAAGGCATCTACATCAAAAAGTTGGAAAGCAGATGCATTATTTTTATAAGAGAATGAAAAGCTCAATTTCAAATGAAGAGCTCTCACCAGCATGTTGCCACAGAGCAGGCTAATAGCCATCTCTAAGAAATTACTTTTAATGGGGGGAACATAGGGAATACCTTTGGCAATTTTATTTGTGACCATCTCTCTGCAAAAAGCTGCTTCTTCACAACACCAGAAGTNTCACGCATGTGGTCATGTTGAGAGAAGCAGGTTTTGCAGCACTGCTACTTAATAGGCTGGTTTCAGTAGCTGCTGCCCATGTTCTTCCCCCTCTACAAGCAGCAGACAGAACCAGTGTGTGCTGGAAGGCACTGGACTGACTGCATTAAAGAGTTAATTGCTAGTATAACTGAACCCCACAAACATACTGAGATACAGTGAAATACTAGATTTTCAAATGGATCACATCTGACCTTTTTAAATAGCACCGCAGCAAAGACTCACTTGTAAAACAGAAGAAATAAATCCATACATAAGAACATGGAAAATACAGGCTTTCTGGAAGTTTCATTGTGAGATTTCCTTCCTTACTGATTATAAATGGCAGCTGACATTTACAGTCCTTTTTGAGAAGCATTCTTATTACCTTTGACATGTTGGCCAACAGAGGAAATGTGGGACAAGCTGTGACTCATATAATGATGGCTAAAAAAACCCCCACAATTTTCAACATAAAAAAATCAGTATTTATAAAAGAAAATAATCTGTATGATTATTCAAAACATACTAAAAACATTTCCACTCAAACAAAATATATAACACCTTTAATCAAGAGATTGCTTCATATGAGGGCTAACACCTAGCTTAAGGTTTTTAAACCTTTTGCATGCCAAGAGTCAGCATTATTCTGAAATCATAAATCAACTTTAAACTAGCAACTTTGTTTTTCCAGCAGTTCTTTCCTGAAACTTTCACTACCATGTAGCTAAGAGCAGATGAGGCATAATTTATGCTCAATAATTCTACGTGTGCATCCTTTTCAGCTTCAATTTTTGAAAAACAGAGATAAATAACCAGTTATTCATGTACTCTTTATTTGCTTTCAGTGTAACATTCCATGCTAATTGCATATGTAATCTTCATGTGTGTAAATATAAGAATGAACAACTCTTGGATGATTTTCTTCCCTTTATACACTTGAATATTTTGGCTTACAAGATTAACAGCATACAGTAAATATTCCTCCCATACTTTGTACAAACTACATGACTTTGATATACAAGGATCCTATTTTTATTACAGTGACAATATACAACCATATCTATTTACAATGAAAAAAGTACATAAACCGTATTTTGAATGTTCTGCTACTGGCAGCCACTATTATTTAGGAGGTAGCTTTAATTAACAAAATGAACTGAAGCCACATTTCCCATCATGGGTTCTATCAAATAACTTACAATACAAAGATAAAAATTCATTGTATGAACAGTATATACAGTTTAATTCTCAAAACAGCAATCTAGCTTTAGATCTTAACAAGAATTTCTCCAGGGTAACTGGGATGGCAGTGGATTTACTCTTGATCTAGTATATTGCCCAAAAATCTTACATATTTACTTAATCATGCATTAATAACTTTGTATTGATCATATTTCAAACTAAATATAAAAAATTGATCACTGGTTGTACTTAAATCATTTGGGCCTCAGAACTTTAATGCTTTAAAAAGGTTGCATTGATTTACGTGAAAATCTTTGATTTTGCACAGTGTACTTCACTGCCAGTAAATTAATTGGAAAAATGCTTTCTTTTTTACCGCCAAACTGCCTGGCATTTTTTCCCTCCATTTCCTAAAATCTCAGTCTGTCCATAGGTATTACTGGAGTGCTGTAACATTCAACTGGCTGCAGAGTATTAGCCAGTCTTATGGCAAAGACATGCGCTGTGCACAGTGATAGCTCTGCCAACACCCCGATACATCGACATTCCTTCCAATGGTATGACTCAACTGCATAATACTGAAGAAACTTGCTGTGGTTCACCTGAAGTAATGCATCACCACTGGAAAAATGCGTTTAACCCTATTATTCCTGACAGCTGTTAATATTCTTATTCCAATAAATCTACAGAATATTGCAGATTACAAGTACTTTACTGCAACAAACTTTTTTTTAAATTGAACATTAGCTAAAATATGAAACAAACACAGTATTCTGATATTGCTGTCACAGTTACGTATGGGAGAATTAATCCCTTTTTTGGCCCTGCAATAAAATGCATCCTGAGATTCAATGCTGAATGTACTATACAAAACTAGCAATAGATTTTTTTTTGCTTAATTACAGAAAAGTCACATTTAAAAATAATTTCTATAATATTAAACAGCTGTCCATTATATTATGCTTTTGCAGGAGGAAAAAAAAAAATCAACAGAACTTACCTCACCACCAGAAGCAGCAATGTACAACTGCAATATGATGTGGAAACACATCATTAACATGTAAAAACTGTATAAAGGAAACCACCATTGTTGTGTGAAAAGAGTAAAAATACTGGGTAACAATTTTGGTTTACCAATAATTTACAGTCAGGGCAATTGATTTATTTAAAAAATGTATGGCTCAAGAAATTACTGCCCACTTCCCTTCTTTACAAATGACACTAAATAGTGATTACAAAAGTGCTTCCTACTTGAAAGGTCAAAACAGGCAGCAGTCTGCAAACATTATACCTCTTTATTGGAACAGCTGATGGCAGAAAGCCTTTTCAGTCTTTAATTCTTGGTATGTTGTAGGCATAACGAACCAAAGGGAACCCTCTGCTTTGGTAGAAACATGCACGGCCACAGGCCTGCACTTGGTCCGAGCTGTCTGATACAAAGGAGTCATCCTCATCCGCATAGTCAGAGTGGGCTGACTGGGTGCCACAGTCTGACCAGTAGCCATCTGGCCTTTGGCAAGGCACCACTGCCAGCGCAGGACAGCTGTGGGACTTTATTAAATGTTTACAGGGCATGGGCTTGGATAAAAGGAGTGATTCGCAACATTCACACAGAGGAATGTTACCCTGCAAGTGGGTGTAAATGCCACAGTCGTAGTAAAAATCCTGTGTCACGCAGCCCTCTTGAGCACTGACAGCAATTGCTACTGCTCCGTTTTTCCTGGTCAGATGGCGCCTGAGCAACTTCCAGTCTTCCTTGAACTTTGGGTTGAAGAATACGTACAGGACTGGATTCAGGCAAGCAGGCAGTGGGAAAAATATCAAAGTAACAGACTTCATGATTTCAGGGCTGATAGAAATTGCAGTGATCAACGGTGCAAATGAGAAAAACGCAACAGGACAGAAAAAGATGCAGTTCGTGAAGATTAGCCAAGCAACATGCTTAATCGTGCTGGACTGTGAGTTTTCGGAGAGATCCTCTTTTTCCAAGTTGCAATAGAGTTTAGTGTAGATAATAGCCATTAGCAAAAACGCTAATGAATTCAGTAGCACTAAAGTTACTGTGAAACCTAACAAAGGTGTTTCTCCAGTGGGGAAGGGCAAGCAAAGAGGTGATGCTGAGTACTCTGCTTTATAAAAAAGTGGTAAGCATCCCGCTACCAGAGCACACAGGAAAGCAAAAAATGCTGCAATTTGAAATTGTTTTTGGTGATTGCTTTTCCCCTTTTTAATAAACTCCTTTGCAGAGAAGCTCCGTTCAACAGCTGCCAACATCAGAAAAAAAATGGCACTTTCTGATGAAAAAACTGCAAGAAACCCAGCAATTCTGCAACCACTGCCAGTCTCCCACCATATGCCAAATTCAGCAAATCTTCCCCAAGATACAGCATCCAAGAAAGTTAAAATACCAGTATAGACTCCCATAAATAAGTTAGAGACAGAAATCAGGCTTATAAACAGTTTGGAAGATGGCAATGTAGTACAGGATGCAAATATTGTTAACATGACAAGCAGGTTGAAGAACAAAGCAACCAAAAAAATAAACCAGACAGTAAGGCGAATCATCCAGCTGCCCAATAAATATTCACAAGGCTTAAAAGCACCTAAAAGAAAACAAAAAACAAACAGAAGGACAACAATTTAGGAAAAAATTCTACCTTAATAAGCAAGATTTTGAAAACGTCTTAAAAGTGTACTCCTCATTAGTTCATGAATAGAATACACTAAATAGGTCAGCTGAAAGTAAACTATTCTGCTGAAGTTATTTACTAACTAATTATGCCTGAAATAATAATTACTGCATTGAATGGTCACTTGAGAACATTTTGTATAAACAAGCTAGCTAAACAAACTTAATTACCTTTTAGCTATTCAAAATAGCTTTTATAAGTGCCACCTAAATACTTTTTTAATGTAGATTTCATACTTCATAAAAAAGGTTGGCAAAAAATATCAAAAGTGAATGTTCACAATTCCCTTGTAAGAGAAAAGAAATTTTTAGAAGGAGCATGTTCTCTCCAGAAATTATTCACAAACATGCCTTCTGGAGTAACTTTTGGTCACAAGGAAACATCTGTAGAACAGCAGAGAAATTCAGTTTAATCAGCTTTAATAGGGACAGGAATTTACCACAAGCTCTGTTCCCCAGCCTCACCACTGAAAGGCACTGTGAGCTTGAAAAGTCATATGAGAAAATTATTCTTTTCTTCTTCTTTTGCCACTTTAAAACAGCTTAAATAATAAAAAAGTCCAACAAGCAAAATAATAGGAGACAAGGAAAAAAGGTCACTACTATTGCTTACCCTTCTAATCCCCCTAACTGCTATTTATTCCATAGGGAAGTCCTACTGATTTTAAGTAACAATGAGAAGATTTTAACCTCTCCTATATCCTCATTAGGCACTGCTAATTGTCCTAAGCCCAATAGCTCAGGATCTCTTCCCTGTGGCTGAGGACCACTCAGAAAGAAAAAACACAGTCCAGGGAACTTCTCTGCCTCAGCTAGCTAAGAAACTAACTAAAAAGCAAAGGAGAGCTCTCTCCCGCTGTCCGTGCTAAACACAACAACTGTTGGTGTGAAGGATGTGGGGAAGCAAGCATGGTTTCTGATAACAAACTGCACGCCACTTTTTCTCCCCCTTAGCTCTCGGAACCAGTCCTAAAGGTGCAGAACTTAATATCCAACATAACAGACAACTGGGGATACAAGCATTATTAAGCTACCACAGGACAGAGCTGAAGAAAAATGCTGAACTGCAAAAGCTGGAGCTTCTGAACTGGGTTCAGCCTGTGACCCTGGCTCTGTGCAGCACATGCCTTTCCTTTAGGCAGGAGAAAGGTAAGGACAACCCACTCCTAATGTGGGCAGGAACAGGACTGCCAAGAATTATTAAATGTCAGTGCAAAAATCTCCCAAGGCCTAAAGCAACTTCCAGAAATTAATGAACTGACAAGCAAAAAAACCTCCAACTTTGTTTGTTTAAATGATCAAGCTTCATTTCTGGGCACAAAATAATGGAGCTTACCAGATTACCAGAAATCAGTAGTAAAACCTCTTTTTAGCACATACTGCTGAGTAAAATGTCAATACTTAGCTTTACAATACATTAATGTGACACAACAATACCTGCACTAAGCTAATCTATTTAAAAACAATTTCTTACTTATGAAATTTAAAAATGTCAATTCTGAGCTTCCAAAAATCAAATTGAAGCTATTTTTCTAGTCGCTGTACATTTGACAAATAAAAGCCACCATCCTTTCTTGTCTTTCTCCCAAAATCTAGCTATCCTTTGAGTTAAAAGTTACTCTCCTGTCACACTGATATTCCCAGCCCATGCTGGGAGAGGGCAAAAATTCATGCTTGGAAGGATGTTGCAGCGAACTTGAGCTACTTGAGCACCACTGTTCAGCAATCCATTCTTTAGGCAAAGTGGATCTACAGGCTGAGCAGTGATTCAGAACTTACATAGTGGGTGGAGTATCCTATGACCAGATGAAAACATGACATAGAAACTTGTTAGTATGAGAGGGACTGGTGAAAAACAAGGCAAATCGTGAACTTGTAGAACAAGCTCTTTTAGACCTACTACAGCATTTCTGGCTTGGACCAAAAGAAAGAGCTAAAGACTTAAAAAATTTAACCCATGTAACACATCTTCTCAATTCTCATTCTGTAAACAGGAGATCAAAAGCAATTAAGCACCTTTAACAAATTAACTTTCAGATTATGTACAATTACATTAATATATTTGACTTTCTGCCTACAGATTTTTTTGGCTGTGATCAAGAAATCCTTGTGATATTCTGGATATTAAAGCCGGAGCTAGCTCAGAAGATAAGCAGTTTTTCATAACATAAAACAGTAGCTAGGAGAAGAGGAAGAAGTAAGACTCAGAAAAATCCTGTTCATCCAGAAGTGACTTCATTGCAAGCATACTGCATCCGCATGTTCCTGTTTATGCAGACAAAAGGGTACATGATGTAGAATCCTCTGGAGAGACTGTGGCAAAGGCAAGAAAGCAAGAGGCACCACAGCAAGTCCTTTAGAAGCTTAGAAATTTGCAGTTTGAGGAAGAGAAACAGAAGGGCAGAAACAAAACTGCCTAGAATGAAAATACTCATTGCAAGATCAAAGACTTTCAATACTCCTGGACTGTTCAAGCCTGAATTGGAGTAAATCTTGGTATGCCAATAAGACTATTCACTGCACAAGTGTCTTTAGCAGTTTAAGATGCTACTGCCTACTCCACCTACTTCTAATAGCCCTCTGCTCACAGTTAATGTGGCTACAGCAGGGCTGGGGAACAGATCATGAGTGCTCCTTATCCCCTCTCATGAAAAGACATCAAACTTCGTTAAAACCACCAATGACAGACAGCAGTTCAAGTTAAGCTTTTAAAGCACAGGCTGAACTCTCACTGGAACAGATGAGCATTCATAGTCTGCTCCACAGACATCTCCCTGGCAAAAATAAGGCAGAATTAGGAAGCAGTGCATTAGCAGACTCCAAATGTGAGCATTACAGTCTTGATTATTCTGCTTATGGAAAGAAATTTTGGTATTTTTCCTAGATAGTTCTCCAACAAAGGGCTACGTGTCTAAAGCTGAGTCAAATCTTTGTGATTGCTCATCCAAAACAACACTGACATCAAATCAAGTTTTACCAAAAGCATTGGAGAATTTAATCTTTGGTGTACAGAATGACTAACAGGAATGAAAGATGTAATTCTGCACTCAACTCTTTGCATAACACCAGGCCTGAAGTTCAGGGTGGCTAAAGCACGTTATTAGATTTACCTGTTGCTGGTGTACAGTGAGTAATAGTCTGTCCCAATTCCTCATTTTTCACATTTCTTAGAATATCTGCATTAGCTGTAAAAGTGAGAAACATATTAGTTATAGGAAGATAAATAAGTTGAATGGCAGTGAAGCTGCCTAGGATGGAAGTAGTTCAACAACACGTGAGTCTTTTGACAAGTGAAGTTGTTCTGGTTTGCCACATAAGGTCAGATGCTCAGTGCAGAAATTACTGCTCACAAGGCTTTGTAACAAAGCAACATCTTTGATCACTGGGGAAAGATCTATGGAGCCTGAAGTAGACAGTGGAAGGACAAGTCCTGTCTGAATAGAAAGGCTGGAACACTGAGAACAATAAAACCATGACAGAAGAAATACTTGCAATTTGATTTTTTTTAAATTACTATTTTTTTTCTCCAGACAGGCAAGTATTACAGAGTCCAACATATCTTTCACACTTTTAGAAGGAACATGGCTCTGCTGATTTGTAAGCAATTGCTAAGCACTTTTAGAGACTGCTTTTGTATCCCTATGAAGACTTACATTTTTCATATTTCCTTATTCAAAGGCAACATACACTGTTATTCTAGTCTGGTAAAAAAAATACTGCTGGTTAAGTATGATGAAACATTTACCCTTCTCATGATCCATCAAGGCACCTTGATCTTGGTGACTGGAATCTTCAGCATTAGAGTTTAGATAAGAATCACAACCCCAAAACGCACAGCACTGATAAGCATATGGTACAGAGAGTGACCTGAAATACAGGCAGAACAAGGAAGACCATTAAACTTTGTAACCAAAGTTAAGATTACCACTTATTAAAAATATTTAAGTAGCACACTTAAGTGCTAAACTCAAATCTTTTTCTTCACAGTGGCTGAAAAAAACTATTTCAAACTGGAACAGGTATAACCATTTCTAATGAACTCTTGCACAGAGATGAAGGGCAGGTAATGTATACAAGTGAGAAGTACAAAGATGTTATGATATTTAGTTCTCTACTATTCTTTCTACTCCATATACATACCAAATTTTGATCAGGGTTAGTTTGTGGCATTGCTGTAGAAATTAAACTGAAAACTAATTAAGTAAGCTAATTAAAGAGTAACTGTTTTGTAAGAAAGTTAATTCCCACATGACCATAACCTTGTGTTACACCTTTCCTTCTCACCAAAATAAGATTTCTGTGACACCAAAATAAGATTTTTATTTTTTGTGCGTTTGGCAGAAATGGTACATACTGTTATTCTGGCAGAGAAGAAATACATCTTCACACAGAGTTCTAAGAAAACCACATAAACAAAGGAATAGCAGGCCAGAATCTAATTTTTTTCGCTCAGGACTACAATATCAACTATCCTGAGTTCTCTTCTTGAAAATATTTAGGAGGAACATCAGACAGCTTCTTCTTAATGTGCAGAGAGATCTTTGTAAATGGAAAACAGTTAATCACTGTCTGATCCATCTCTCACAAAAATCAATTACAGGTTTTCATTTGAATGATTATTTTTATTCTTATCATTTGCCTTAGAGAAAATATATATAAAGCATGGTGATTATGTAATCAAGACACCTGTGTGTCTGCTCCCATTCTCCACACTATGAAAGACAGATGTGCTCAGTTCAGTAACAAATGGGATATCCACCCAAAGCACTACTGCCAAGTCAGATGACATCTTGCCTGAAAATTGGTGGAGGAAAAATATAAAAAAATCCTAAGAAAATTATCTGCAACTGGTTTCTATACCAGAACAGTCAGATGCCCTTTATGTAGATCAATGCTGAGATACTACAGGATTCAGCGAAGTTTATGCATTTATTTTCACATTGCTTGGTACTGCAAGCACTCTTTGGTGTTATTTACCAACATACCGGAGTTTTGCAAAGTTTTTTGCTGCCAAAGCTTCTTTCAACTCAGAATTGCCTGTGAGTTTAAGCTGGTTCAGTCCACTCAATCCATCAACTGGAAATGAGCTGAGCTCATTGAAACTTAGGTCTCTGGAATGTAAATATTAAGACAGTGTTACAAAGTAAGTTTGAAAATCCTCTGGCATACATTTCATTAAAGTAGGGAAGGACTTTATCATATGGTCTGGAAATGCCTGTCAGTGCAGCAGGCACTCTAAAAAATGTGCCCTGCATATATTTAGCTAGCAAGAGCCTTTCATTAAACAAATGATGAATGCAACACTTTTAAGCCAAAAATATTTATTATCTCAGCAGTTTAATGATACAGAGAGGGGATGACTGCACAGAACAGCCTACTTACAGGTTAAGAAGAGCTCCAACAGTGATGAAAGCTCCCTTGTGGATCCGATGAATCCGATTTCTACTGAGGTCCCTGCAATGAATGCCAAAGGAGATTATTTGGGCAGTTTCACCAAATGTAACAGCCACTGTACTGAGAAAAAAAAGCTAAGGTGACAAATACATCATGCCTTATCAGAAAAGCAGAACATAGCCCCTCTCTTCCCATTTAGCGAGGTGCAATAGAAGCCAAATTCCTTGGTAAGGAGCTGCATCCTATTTCATCTAATCGAAGAGAGAATCCATCTCCCATTCCTGCTCCCTTTCCCCTTCTTTCTGACACTACCCACACAACCTGTGCTCCCAAGGCAGAGGCTGGCTCTGGCACCACCTATTCCCAGCACAAAGGATGCCAGGATGACCACTTCGGTGACAACTGCATCAGCAGCAGGACATCTTGGAAAAGATGGGGAAAGACAAAAAAGAACAAGCAGAAGAGCATCTGCTTTGCTGGATTTCAAATCCAGCTCCAGATTCTGCTTGGACTACAATGACTTATAACATTCTTCTTAAAATACCAATTTCTGGATTGTTTTTCCAGCTAACTTTATATAGCTTGAGTTGTAAGGGGAGAGGATAATTTTGTTTACTTATCTGCTTCTCCTGAGGAAAACAGATAGGATCTCTCCAACAAGTACTATATATAATGAAATAATATAGTTACAATGCAAAATACTGGACCACTGAAAAAATCTGATTTTTTAGACTTCATCTTTATAAAAATATTTTTATAGGCTAGAAAAATAAAATGGAGAATAGAAGGCTGAAACTAGCGGCTGGCCTTTTGCCATCAATCAAATTTGTAACACCAAACCCTGACATCAGTTTACATGGGAATCAAAAACATGATCTTGTTTCACTCAGCATGCAGCTATATATGCACTCACAGGACACGAAGGGAGGATAGTCCTTGAAAGGTGTCCTCCGCAATTTCATGGATTTGATTATGCTGTAAGGAACTGCAAAGAGAAGAAGCAGAATTAGAACTTTATTAGCTGATTTCAAATGTAGGGATACCATAGGGTGTCTGCTAATGGATGGCTTTAGCCTTACCAATGACAACATTTTACTCATTTCCCCTTGTAGACAGGCTGTCAAGTACTTTGCATCAGCTATGTTGATAAAACCATGAAGCATTTTTGTGGCAGCTCTGCCCAATCCCAATTCACAACTCATTTAATTTAAAAGAAACTATTAAGTGTGGACTGAATTACTTCCAAGCTAAAAAAACCACTTTGTGAACACTGAAGAGTCATGCTGAAATTTAAAACAACTCTCCATTCTGCATGGAGTCTTCAGGCATATTCTAACCATTCTGTTTATGTGCATAGCAATACTACTATGAAATACAGGATTAAGCAGTCTTTCATTTCTTTTGTGCCACAGGAATAATTAAGCATTAGCTAATTAAGGAAAGCACAAGTGGTTGAATTCTCTGTCCAGCACATTTCTCATATGAGATCACTGTATTATCTCTCTCTGTCCCTAATTTTTGAAAATTAGGATCAACCATGAAGTAAAAAAGTCTCCAGAGATGTGGACTCAGAATACTAAGGAGTTATAAAAATAAACAACACTTTATTTCTACTTACATTTCTTCCAAGGTGTGGCAGCCCTTAAAACTTGGGAGGTCCTTTATATTGTTATAAGACAAGTCCCTTCAAAACAGAAAATGGGAGAAGGATGCTTAGTTCAACTGCTTTCTACTTTAAACATCTCATCACTTCTAACTGTTAAAGAGATTGACAGAAAAATCATCCTATTAGTACCATTCTGCTGAAAAATCTAAGGATAGATTAGAGAAAATCAGAGGGAATCACAAGTGTGAACTCTATGTCTCAGCATACACATACCCTAAAAACATTTAGGACATGCTCCCTGAATTCTGAGAGTTATAATCTAAAAGAAGTTATTCATAACCTGCTTTTTTAGAGTAGGTAAATTGAAGGTAAAGCACAAATTTGGTCCTTATTTTGTTTAGTGTGCTGGTATTTGCTTAAGCAAAACTAGGAAAGCTCAGAATGCTATGTGAAACAATGCAGCAAAAGAAGACTAGAAACAAGCCAACAACCTTAAAATTTCTATTTGAAAGGGAAATGGCTGTTTGAAAATAAATCCCACCTCATAATTTTTTCTCCCCTGTTTTCCTTCTATCAAATAGAACATATTTTTTCTCCTCCCTTTTTCAGGATTTGCTTTTGTTCCACATTTTCCTGCATATATCCTTTGCAAAGATGGTTTGTCCCTGTCCACTTGGTTTCAGTTACCAGTTCTCCTATGGTGACTAGGAATTGTATCCCCATTTGTTTGTTTAGCCCAGAAATAAGTTTTGCACCTTTAAAATTAGATCTGAGAGTGAAGGGGGCGGGGGGAGAAGAAAAAGTGGTGGAATGTCTGAAGCAGTTGTTTTTCCTTCTCATGTTGTCTGCAGCACAGAGCAGGAGAGAGCTCTCCTTTGCTTTTAGTTATATTTTTTTTAGCGAGCTGAAGCAGAGAAGTTCCCTGGATTGTGATTTTTCCTTTTCTTAGAACTGTTCAAACCTGCTCTAGACTGACAACACAGAAAAACAGCGAGACCTCACACCTGTGGCCCACTGGGGCCCATGATGCTGAATTCCAGCACCAGAGGGACTGGTAAGAGACTGAGTGAGCTGAGCTACACCCTATGAAAAGGACTTTCTGAATTTGCCATCTCTTCAGAACAGCAAGAGGTTTTATTGTTTAATACTGTTAATTTTTTGTGCTGATGAATACTTTGCCTGTTAAATAAACAGTTTTTTCCACTTTTCTTCAGGGAAATCTTTTCCTGAACCAGTAGGGGAAGAGGCCTCTTAAATTTGCTTTTCTAGAGGGACCCCAATCAGAGATTTACTCCCAAATTTGCCCTAAACAAGGACAAATATAATTTTTTTGGTGCCCAGCACAGTTCAATAAAGTGGAAAAAATCTGTACTGATTGCATTTTGGTTGTACTTTCTCTGTATTGGGATAAAGCAGTCAGTAACCATGTTGCTTGAATTCATAATGTCTCTTGGGGAGGAGGCCTTCATGTGTCTCTGGTCTCTAGACTTTTTTGAGGTTTTAATACCTTTCTGGTCCCTAAGCTTATTTTCTTATCAGGAGATAGCTCCAGTATTGTCCCTTACATGCAGCTTTTACAGTAGAAGGGCACGGATTAGAATAGCTATTGTGCTGTGCTCGGTGATAATGATTTATAGGCATTTTACAAAGATACTTGAGTTTGTTCAAGACATGAATGGCTTATGGTTTCTTTGTCCTACCCTGCATTCTAGTTCCAGTAGCATGTTTCGGGGGTTTATTAGTAATTGCACCCAGTTTGTTAGAGGAGGAGCAGGGGATGAGGCTTTTCAGCCTTTCTTTTCCTTCTTCTCTTTTGAATCTGTTACGTCACTTTTGGAGAATGTTCAGTTTCCCCTGAATATTAAAAAGGCCACCTTCCTAGTATTTAATCTGGTAAGCTTCCTCTATACAGTCTGCAGCTTGCCTGGAGTGAGGGCTGAGATTTCCAGAGGAGCTGATGAGACCCCCTGACCCAGGAGAAGACCCAGGCATGGAAGATCCTGAG
>VWYN01020200.1:50139-109483 GCA_013400075.1 Hippolais icterina | reverse complement strand
GCGCTGCGGTGACGGCGCGGCCTCCCCCGGCCCGACCTACTCGGTCCCCTTTTAGTTTCGGTTTCACAGGATCACGGAGCTGCCTGCGCCGGGAGAGACCTCCCAGGTTGTGCGGGCGAACCTGGGGCTGAGCTCCATCTTGTCAACCAGACCGTGGCAGTGGTGTCACGTCCAGTCTTTCCTTATACACCTTCCGCGACGGCGACTCCAGCGCCTGGGCAGCCCGTTCCAATGTCTGACCACCCGCTGAAGAAATCCTTCCTCATGTCCAACTCGAACCTCCCCTGGCGCAACCTGACGCCACATCCTCTGGCTTTGTCGATTGAGACCGACCCCCACCTGGCTCTAAACTCCTTTGGAGAGTCAGTGGAGAAACAGAATCAGCCTTCTGCTGACGGTGCCACACGGGTACGGGCTCAGGATGCAGCCCTGATCAGCAAAGGGAGCAAACAGAGCCTCAGAGAACTGATTTTCTCGGTCTGTTCCCCTTTAAATAAGATATTACCTACTTATTTTTCACCTTTCAAACCTCCCTGCACTCTATACCTCAGCCTAATTAAAGTTTTTCCCAACGCTGATGCAGGAAAACAAACCATCTGCTGTATGTAAAAAGAATTAACATTCTAAAGATGACTCACTAGACATGAAAATGGTTGAAAATTGGTAAATTACATCCTTGCAGCTGCCAGAGGTGAAATGAAAAAGGCATAAAGCTGCTCAGTAAACACAGAATGATCTAGGACTAAGAGTGTGGTTGTGGGGATGTGACACCATGAGGAATGAATCTGACCTGTCCTAATTGGACAAGAAAATTTTCCAGTTTTGAAATTGGAGGGGGCAAAAGAAATTCCTCCTAATATTCCCATTTTTTAAAGATACTGCCCCTAACACATTCGCCACAAGAGATGCATGCCATCCTGTATAATAATATCATATATAAATAAATGTGATGGGTCCTTCAAATACCTGAATTAGTGAATCATTTTTTGTTCAGTTCTGTGTGAATTTTTTATGCTTATGCTACCAGACACTACACCATCGGAAGTGGAACACAAAGCTGATCATTTTTACTTTAGGATTAGAACTTAAAAATACTTCTCTTGTTGTGAAAACATCTTTTTAATGACTTTAATGAGGCCTCTGTATTACAGACTGAGTACCTGATATCCATGACAATGTCATTAAAACAGGCAAATAAATGAGAGTAAGTTCATAGAAGCACAGAACTGTTAACAGTTGGAAGGGACCCCTGGAGGTCATCCCATGGAATTCTCCTGTCAAGGCAGGGTCACCTCGAGCAGGTGACACAAAACGTGTCTGGAAGCTGTAATTAACTATAGCTGGGAAATTTAAAGGTTAGAAATAGTAAAATTATGTAGCTATGTATTTCAGTCATAAGTACCAAAAAGGAAAAAAATTCTTTACATACTGTGAAAGTAAAATAAATGAAAATAAGCTAAAAAGGAAAAAAGTAAAGTATAATTATCAACCCCTTAGTAGTAGTGAAAAAATTCTACTGGATTGCCTCACAATGATTTTTTTTTTTTAATTATTTTGGAGATTATTATAGGTGGTCAATTTGGTTTTTAACTGCATGGAATAGATAACTTGATAAGATCTGTAAAGAGAGATGTCACAAGAGTAGTTAAAGTTTGCATCTTTGGACTTTCTTTGCAAGATGAGTTAACATTCTTTAATGGAAGCAGACCACTGGTGAAACAGCTAACCAAGGGACAAAAAAGTATTATTAAAGCTAAATAAACTTGGTATGACTGAAAGGCTCTGCAGGATGATATACTTGCATTTATCTTTTAAACACTAGTAGGAATCCACTGCTTGAGCATTGAAGTAATATACTGAGGAATAACAGTTCTTTCTTACAAATACCTTTCCCTAAATGCTGTGCTGAATAAAGAAATTTATTCCATTCTTTTATTTAATGTTTGTACTTTAAAGCAAAAATCAAAGAAATTACAAACATACAAAAACGGTGCCCTGACTCACGCACTGAGGTTTAAAAGCTCCCACCACCAAAGCAACAATTATTTTAAAATAAATCTCAATTCTAATCTCTTTGCTATACCAAGTAAAATGGGACCTGTGCTAAATTAGATTTGTCTGTAAGACAAGAAGCACTGCTTTTGGTGCTACAAAATTAGACAAGTTCTTAGTAGTACCAATAATATTCTCAACAATGACACATCCCTCTTAATGCAATGAATCCACACATGAAAAATCTTAGACTTTGGTTTCTTGCTGATGTCACTGAACATGAATTGAAGATTCTCATGTGCCAAGTCAACAAACTCAAGTAATTGGAGTGGAAGCCTGGGAACTGTTTTCATTAAGATTGCAACATTCCTTTAGCATGTATGGTGTGGAACTTTTCTCATGCTGTTGTCCAGAAAATGACAACTGGGCTTGTGTAAAAACTACCGTAAAATATGTGTAGATTGCCAGTCAAATATTAACCTTTGCATTTCTTCTAAAATGCAGAAACCAATTATGCGCAATCTGTCAAAAAGCAGTAAATTATTTTGAATATGCCTATTGACTAATCAAAGGTATGCCAATCTTTTTTAAATGCATGCTTTTCATAAAGTTTCTAGACTGAATACAAAACGACTCAACAGTTAATACATTTGTAGATAAATCAATTAAATCCTGCATTTAATATAATTTTAATGATATTCATACCAAAATGAACAGGTAATGGCAAAATAAATCAGAACCTCATTTTCAATGTAGTTCAGAGTGGAAACTGTGACCAAAACGGACACAAGAATGTAGGCATATGTGAATACAAGCAAGGAGTGATAGGGCACTGCAATTGTACCCTAGTACAGGCTACTTTTAGGAAGCATACTTATGATTTTAAAAAGTATATCCATCTACACAAACCCTTTTAAAAAAAAACAACAAACCCCAATCAATGGGCATCCAGAGGATGGTAGCCAAAAGCTGAGAATCCCAATGGACGTCAGTGACAAGTTGTGTCCGACAGGCATCTGTATCAGGACTGGTGTTATTCAATACCTTCATTACTGACACAGAAGAATGGATTGAGTGCACTCTTGTCAAAATTGCAGATGACACCAAGATGAATGGTGTGGTTTACACTCCTGAAGGACAGGATGCCATCCATAGGGACCTCAACAAGAGGACTGTTGACTGTTTTTCCAAACAAGTGGTTATTTCAATCAAGGAATCGACTAGAATTTCTTATAAAATCCAAATCAGACAGCTTCATGTATTCTTACAGAAAAATCAAAACCCTTACCAAATAGACCTGACACTGGAGGGAAAAACATGTCTTTTAAACAGACCCAAAACCACATTCTTTCTGCTGTTTTTACTAGTTCTACTTCAGTAGAATTTACAGTTGGTGCAGAATCAACCCCAATGAGAATGAGTGTTTTCTTGCACCATCTCTAACTATGCAAAAAATAACACTTTGCCCAATTCCTCTATTAGTATAGAGGCAGATGGTGTGCCAAACAACCACTCTTCTGAAATTTATACCAGATAAGCTGCCACACCCCTTCCTACTCCCCTGCCCCCAAACCAGTGAAGCAACTAACAAATGGATTTTCCAACAAGATTTCAACCAGTTTTAATTGCCTTGATATGAAATAAAACTAAGAAAGATAATCAGTGTAACACAAGAAATGATCTTCCATGTAGTGACTCACAAAAGGAAAATGGTTAGGTTGATGCACTGGGATGGCTCTGAAATGAAATTTCCCCCACCTGTTCCTCACCAAAGAAATCTTCCACTGCAGAGTAAACAAGGCCCAAAAACCAAAGCAGTGAATAGTGTTGAATATAGCAAAAGATAATCATGTGGAAACTAAAAATAATGTTGGCCATGTTCTGGATAGTATGTTTGATCCATATCTATGGGATGAACCAGTAACCAAATCTAGGGTGGTACCTAAAAATAAAATTAAACTAAGAACCTAAACCTCTTCAAAAAAACCCCAACAAGAAAACAAATATACACATACACTAAAAACAACAAGCAAGCAAGCAAAGACCCCAAAAACCTATAAACCCCACAAAACAAAACAAAACAAAGAAACAAACAAAAACATCCCCCCAAAACTGGAGGAAGGAGAGTGAGAGAGGAAAAAAAAGATAATAAGGCAGCAGATCAGTAAAACAAACTCCTTCTGAAAACAAGTCTAGCTCTAGGATAAGCTGGAACAACTGTAACTCGTTCCAGAATTTCAAAGCATGATTATTAAGGCAGTGCCATGCAGGTTACATTTCACCTCCCAAGAAAAAATATTTAGAATTTGACAGATACCTGCCTATTTCCAGGCATGTCAAGCCATAAAGTTAGTTTACTATGATGTGTCATATTTGCATAAAATGTAAGACACATTACATAATGAACTAAAGTTAATCAATTTGCAGTATTTATAGACAATAAAGCTTAAGGTAAAGCCATCAACAGCCAGTCTCACAAGCAGTTCAATGTCAAAACTACTCCTTTCTGTATGTCACAATTACAGTAGTGATCCAAGTATCACTGACCATTTAATACCCAATACTCTACTAACTCCAAGCAAACTAATCTGCAAATGTGCCAAAAAAAGGTTAGGGAAACACATGCACATGACTAGACAGGTGGCTATTTTGAGGTTGCACCACTGAACAAAAAGTTCCAATCTGTAAAAGCTTCAATTCCCAATTTCAAAACAGAAAAATATAGTTACTGTGAATTAAAAAAAAAAAAGCTTTGCGCACTTAGCTAAGCTCTAATCTCTTAAGTCAGGAGAAACTAGACATACTACCTTATCTAGAAATTGGCAAAACCATTGCTGTTATTTATTAACTGAGGGTGTCAATATGGCAAATCACAAATATTTAGAACAACAAAAGAATACAAGCAAAATTAAAAATACTATGCTAAAGACAAAATTCTCAGTAACTGTCTGAAAAAAAATATGTATCTTACTATGCTAGAGACAGTTCAAAAAGCAACTCTGAAAACTGACTGCTATATCTGTAAAACAATACATCTTTGGGTAGTAAAAGCTATACATAAAACCCCTGAAATGCGTATGCATCTTGTGAATGAAACATTCACATAAATCTCACCTTGTCACTGTCATCAGTACAAATGTGATCTTGATGGATTGAGTGGCATTGAAACGATGTACCAATGCTACCTGGAAAACAAGGAGGGAAGGGAGAAAAAATAACTAAAATGATGACCGAATTTTTATAAACACTAAAAATAAAGATAAATTTAGCAAACTTTCTTTTCACCAAGATTTAGTTGTCTAACAGCTAGGTTTGATAACAGAATAAGCATCAGAGAGACATTTTACAAGTGTGCCAATGTCTTCACATGTATTTTTTAAGACTTTTAAACAAAATAAAATCATAGCTAGTTCATCAATCCAAAACAAACAAATGCAGTAAAGTACATATGCACAAATACAAATAAGGAGAAGCTACACAATTCAAGTTTATACTGTACTACAGAACATTTTCAGCACCCTGAGGAACTGCAAACCAGCAGTCTCATTCCAGCAAAACATTAAGAATAAAAGAGGAAAATTCCAAGGTTAAGGTTTTAATTGTGTCCAGTTTTCTTGTAATGGAATTTCTGCCTGCTTAATGTTTCTATACAAGTTTTTTATGCCTAGGTATTGTCCTACAAAAAGGACAATACACCCCTACAAAGGCTTACCCCAGTCCCGAGACTTCTATCCAAGGAATATATGAAAATATTTTACAAAGCTTCATTCTCACTTATCGCTTCAGAAAAATTATTTTGCTATAGGAGTCATTGTACTGGCTTGAACAGCAGTAGAGCATGATCATACTGTGTATTTTTTGTCGGAAGGGAAGGCAAAGGAGAAATCACAGTATTTCACAGGAAATTTCAAGGTGAAAAGGGAAAAAAAGAACCAGATTTAAAATGTTCAAAATAAGCAGTGCTCCCCTCCTACCTGATTTAGACTTACGCAAACCACAAGTGTTTCACTACAAACATTCCACAAGTTTTCTTGAAACTGGAATAAGTTCAAGCTCAAAAGCAAGCTACAAAACCCAGGAGAACACAGAGTTAAAGGTAAGGCTTGATATCTTTCTGCTCATTACCCCAGAGGCAGAACTGATGTAAAATACAACCTCTTGAATTGGTCTAAAATAAGAAAATAGCAACAAGGAATAGTTAAGTTCAGCCAAATTACAACAAATACATAGAAACTTGTTTCAGGCATCTGCATGTGGATAATGAAAGGAATTCCCAGAAATGAAATTCCTAAGACTTACTCCCTAACAAATTGAAACTCCTAAGTGTGGACCTTGCATTACAGGCTACATTATATACTTTACAGATAGGCTTTTCAAAAACAGTGATCATGTGCAGCATCACAATGATAAGCTGACTTTGTTCTAGCTATAACAGATATCAGCAGTAGCAACACGGCTCCAACAGCAGAGCTTCCAGATAGTAAATGTAACATAAGACATCTGGGCAGCTCATCAGCTTTCTTGATGCCATACCTTAAATTCTAACAATATCCATACTACCAAGAAAAAAATCTAGCTTGGGTTTTATCTGCATGTTTCAGTCAAACTCAGCTGTTTGGCACACAACCAAGTGCAGTTAGCAGAGAATATGGCAATGTTTTCCTTTA
Organism: Hippolais icterina; assembly: GCA_013400075.1. Classification (NCBI taxonomy): domain Eukaryota; kingdom Metazoa; phylum Chordata; class Aves; order Passeriformes; family Sylviidae; genus Hippolais; species Hippolais icterina. Next base: position 102,824 of record VWYN01020200.1, on the reverse strand, counting down.
AGTTCTTTTTTTTTTCTCTTAACAGGATTATTCATGGCCTTTATGACATATTTGTTTCATCTGCAGTCAACTAATACTCTCCAGTACTATAGCAAGATACAAAACAAAATCCCTAACTGTGAGAAGTGAAAGCATTACACACATCCTGGCTGCTTTACACCAGTGAGGTGGCTGACCTCAGCAACAGCCTCACCAAAAGCTGCTTTTGGAAACGGGTTTACATCATAGACAGCATTGACAGTGCAGTGCCTTGAATGGGGCCAGCAGAGGTAACAGATCTGAAGACACTGACACAGCAGATTACCAGCTAAAGGCTCTGCTCCATGACAGTGCAAGCTATAATGTTGAGTTACATGGTCAGGAAATCCTGTAGGACTTTTCTTATCTTAAAAATATTTTTATATATATACACATAAAATATAACAGCAGTTTTTAAAGCATTTTCTTTCTGACACATTAAGAGACAAATTAAGAGACAAACCTGAAGGCAGGATAATCACCTTTCACCCACCTGCAAGGAGGATCAGAGTCAGAATCTCAAAAGATTACCTCAGCAGCTCTTTAGTCTGTGTCAAGGACTTTTCAATTGTTTAACCTTTAAAGATGCCAGAGGACTGAAAGAAACAAAAGCCAATTTGCATTGCGTTGACGGCAGGGAGTAGATACAAACTCAGTTAAACTACCTTCATATCCCCAAATTTACAGGGAATTTCAGACCAGCTCAAGACTAACTGCACTCCAGAGCCAGCATATCCTAGGGCTGCTACAACCAAAGCTTTAATTCTGACTGAAGAACTAACTCTGCAAAGCTGATTAAGAGTGGGGAAAATGCCATCAAGACTCCAACATAAGGGGCAGAATGTGGCACGTGGGCCACTGCCCACAGCACTTTCCCAAATGTACTTCCTTGCTACTGTGTTCAGGAGCTGCAACTAATGCCCATCATTTTCTCAAGCCTAATCCCACCTTGAACTTCCTCTCCCACAATCCAAAGCAATTTCCATGCTGTGCAAGTATTGGGGCACTTTGAAACTGACAACACTTGGTTAGTCAATTTTCTCAGACTCATAGCTTCTAATACCTAGATGATGAAAGAATAGCCTCAATTTATGCTGAGACACCACTAAAACACAGCAAGCATACATGAAACATCAGATCAGGCATCCTTTCACCACTACTGCTATCAGACAGGGTAGAGAGTAATGCCCTTCAACTGAAGCACTATATGTATATATATAACCTCTTTAAACACAGTTGAATTCTTTTGCACACCCTTCTTCAAATTAAGTGAGATGCCTAGCTTAGTGTTATGAATGACTTGCGCTCCAGGAAAAACATCGGTTCTTTTGAGAAAGAAAGAGTGCTGCGCTCCCCAACTGCCACAGGAAAGGGATTGTTTTTCGTCTAAACCCAGACATTAAACTGAACAGCAATATGGAATCTTCAGAATTTCATGAGTTCTGTCTAACTTCTGCATTGTAATAAAAAGAGAGTCAGTATCAGTTTGAAAAGGCTGCTTCACACTTGCCAATTTAAACCAACCAAATACACACAATGTTAGTCCAAGCAAAAAAGAGGTGTGAATTCAAACCTTTTAATTCAGTAACTTCAGAGCTACTGGAAGTATCTCATTGCTTAAATGAATAACACTGATTAATACATTCACTGACTCTCCAGCACTAGTCTCATTAGGAAATCATTTGTTTATGACACCTGTACTATTAAGCCTATTTTATTGAGAGTTAAGCTGTTGAGTCTTACTAACTTGTACGAACCAGACAGGTTCTGGGATAAGTGTTTGATTTGCAGACTAGAGTTTGTAAAGTAGGAAATGCATAGAAACAAAGCCTGAATTGGATCAAGTTTAGACTCTTAATTAGCTGCTCCCTTTAGAAAACCTGTGAGTTGAATGGAGCATACATATATATGTGGTGAGATACAGCCATGGATGGCTAGTCTACTTGAAAAGATACAAGGAAGGGAGGTTAAATTACCTGTGATCTAGGAGCCTCAATGTCCAACAAAATAATGCAAACCACTCCTGCAGATTATCATCATATGCTAATCAACAGTGTTCTTCTACCTATGGCACATTATTTAGATTTTAGATGCTCTTTCTAATTCAAGAGCCTTTCAAACTGCAATGAACAAGTTACTTAATGGGTAAACAGAATACTTTGCTGTTACAGCAGAAAAGTTAGAGGTGAGTTCAATAAAAGATACAGCTACTCAGGTTGGTCAACTAAGAGCAAGGCTGCAAATTAAGTGTATTATAATATTTTTAAACTTTTTTCCCTATGCGTGCAAATCTGACCACAAAGAAGAAGCATGACACATTGTATGCTAGCTGTATACAATGCATATTAAGATTGTCATTCTTCCCTTCTTTCTTCCACTCCTTTATTTATAAACTCCAACAAATTGACCTTCCCATGGATTTGCATCCACTTTAACTTAAGTTGTTTTAAGAATTTATTACACTTTAGGAAGAGCTAATATTTTTCAGTTGTGTGGTATGGGACACAACATTGATAATTTAAAGCAGCTCCTCAGCATGGAGTATACCTATCTGAGAGACACTGTGATAAAACTCTCAAACACATTCTAGCCAGGAAGCAGCCTAAAGTCACTAGAGAAGAAAAAAAAAAGGTAAAATGCCTCCTGAACTTCTTCCTTTCCTCCTGCTTCCTCTACTTGTCAAGAAATCCATGCTCTTGTCAAACTGCAACCAGCATAGGTTTGCTAGTGTTTTCTGAGTTCTGGTGTCTCCTTCCACATCCTGGCCCAGTCAACCTTCCTGGTAAATATGCCAGCCCCTTTTCCCCACCACAGTGCTCAGCCAAGGAATGCTGTCCTCAATTCCACACACCCAGTGAGAACTTAGATATCTAGTAAGCATCAGGAAGCAAGGTAACACTGCAAGAAAAGCTCCCTCAGCTTTTCCTTTTTCTGCAGCTATCAGAGAAACACACAGAATGCTTACAAACCAGCAAGAAATCGGATGAAAATTATACAACTGAGAGTTCAAAATGAAATCTGGGCTCACATTAATTGCATGTAATATAAGTGTATCTTCCAGTCAAATTTCTGACTGAATGACACATCTCAGACATTTTTGATGAAAAGGAGAGGAACCTAAAGAGGAGACTTAGTGTTTTAACACCTTGAAATCAGACATATTTTAACAATACCGGAGCTTAAAAAAAGAACAGACAAACTTAGTTTAGCACAGCAAAAAGCCTGAATATGAGGCAGGCCTCAGCTTCATAAACAAAACTCATCTCTAAATCAGAATTGAAGAATGATCTTTTTACCTGAGTTTTCTGCTGTGTCTCTACAAGACTGCATAAACACTTTCATTTCAAGGAACATCTAATTTAAATATACAGGAACAAACTTGACAGCTTACTTCAGGAAATGTCCAAAAAATGGCCCTCATAGCAACTATCTGAATATAACCCCATCTACATACTCTTTACCTTTATGTTGAAAATTTTATATTATTTGAAAGTAGGTATCAGTAACTTGAATTGTTAGGATGCAAGCTGAACTTTATCTGAACTGTAAGGCTATGTTGTGTAAGTTAAAGAGGTATTACAGTGAAACCTGGAGCTAAAAATCTGAACATTAATAATAATTAGTAAGTACTAACCTAGCAACTTAAATATTATTTTAAAATAAATACTAGAGTAGACAGCCCATAGATTGTGGTTTATGAACTGTAACAACTATATTTCAACATGGACTATAAAACTAACAGAAACTCCCACTAAAACCAGTCTAAGATGGTGTGAAGATGACCACCTGGCAACTTGGTGACAAACTGATGAAGAGCAAGAAGACCCCAGACCCTAACATTGCTATTTTTCCAGACTGTCACACAAGAGATGGCCAATAAACTACCTAATGGAGATGAGAACATAGTGTCAGAAATTTCTTTAACACTGTGCTTGCAAACACAATGGCCCCCTCACATCATACAAGGAAGTATTGTGTCCTAGCTTTGCCTTCTTCCTTCTCCACTAACTTTAGCAGTGACATGGTTTTTAGTGAAGAATGAGAACTACACTTCAGATGGACTGGTAACCCACAGGGTCAATTACATGGTGTCATCCCCTCCACAGCACTGTGAGACAAGGAGAGAGGGTACTGCTTTGGCAGCCACCCAACTTCACCTTGCGAGGTCCAAATTCTGAGAAGAAATTTTTAAGCTAAGCACATACCTGCAAAAAAATGTGAGTCAGTTTCACACTACAAAGTGTCTGAAGGATTCAACACATCAGCAACATGCTTCCCCACATACTCTACAGTTTTGCAGCTCAAGTCAGAAGATTTTTTCCTCTGCTAACAATGCCGCATTACTGAATAACCAAAGACTCAATAACCATGAAGTATTCTAAAATTTGTGTTTTCATACCTTTACAGTGCATGTACAAAAGCAAGGAATGTTTTCCATAGACTTATTGACAGCTATTTTCTTTGCTCTGGGGATGGTTTTTTCCTGCTTATTCAAGGAGCTCTTCAGCAAGAAATCATCCAGTGAAAAAATTTACAGCATCAATAAACCTTCAGGAAATCAGCTTAATGCAGAAATACTACTACACCCATAAACACAGTACCAGTATTTTACTGGTGCTCTTAACACTCAAAATGTCAAGACACGAACTGCATCTGAAGAGACTACACAGCCAAGCATGAACAAAATATTAGCAGGGTGTTAAGTCTGGTTCCTAGTAGTAAGTCACAATCAGAGAAAAAGAACTATATAAACAAGTGAGGTAAAAGCACTGTTTGTGTCAAATAAGCTATTTAGATAATTTCCTCTCTGTTACCTTAGTATCCTCCTATTTCTGATGAACAGAGTTCACAAAAATCACACTGTTTCCAGCTGTCTTATGCAAGTGTCAAACATGGAAGATTGCCAATAAATCATGACCAGGAAATCATTTAAGAACTTTGCAACCAAAAAACCTGCATGAGATGACAGTTCAAGTCCCTTGGGAAAATTCACTGCTCATTCAATAGGGTACAAACAAATTTCAAAGAATCAGAGAACGATTTGGATTTTAAGGAACCTTTAAATACCATCTAGTCTATCTATCATTAGACTAGGTTGCTCAAAACACTGTTCAAGATAACCTTTAATACTTTCTGTGATGGAGCTTTTAGATATTCTCCACAATATCCACAAGGGCAACCAGCTCCAGTGTTTCTCTACCCTCATTGTTAAAACTTACTTCCTTCTACCCTCCTTATATTCCTAAATCTATCTTCTTTCCGTTTAAAACCACAAAGACCCTAGAGGTGGATGTAGTACTAGAGATGGGAGTCTCAAGTGAGTGCAGTAGAAGGAGCAGAATCACCTCTCTTGACCTGTTGGCCATGCTTCTCTTGATAGAGCTGAGGACATGGTTGTGAGTTGTAAATACACACTGCTGGCTCATGTGAATGTTCACCCACCAGTACACCCAAAGTCTTTCTTTGCAGGGCTGCATTCAATCAATTCATCCATTTCCATGGAAATGGGGGATTGCACTGACCCAGGGGCTGGACCTTGCACTTGGCCTTGTTAAACCCCATGAGGTTCACATGAGTCTGCTCAATGCCATCTAGTGATGGATGGCATCCCTTTCACCAAGCCTATCAACTGCGCCACCCAGCATGGTGTCATCCATGGTGTCATGCACAACTTGCTGAGGTTCTGCTCAATTATTTTATGCCATTCATTAAGGTACCAAAATGTATTTGTCCCAGTAGAGACCCCTAAAAGACACCAGTCATTATGGATTTTCCCATGGATACCTGTTGATTACCTATTGACTGTAACTCTTTGGATATGGCCAGGCAGCCAATGTCTCATCCATCAAACAATACATTCATCAGATCCTTTTCCCCCCAATTCAGCGACAAGAACACTGTGTGCAGCCATGTCGAAGGTTTTGCAGAAGTCCAGAAGTCCTGTAGCTCTTCCCTTGTCCAATGACAAAGTCAGGACTCCATCATAGAAGGCTGTGAGATGAATCAGGCATGGTTTGCCCTTGGTGAAGCCCTGCTGGCTGTCTCTGGGCAGCTCCATGTCTTCCTTATGATTTGACATGGCTACCAGTAGGATCTGTTCTATGATCTTGCTGGGCACAGAGGTGAGGCTGAATGGTCAATAATTTCCATGGCCCTTCTTTTTACTCTTTTAAAAAAGGTATGTCCAAAAGAAAGCCAAAAGTGCCTGTGGGATTATTGATTTTAGATACGCGAGTCTGAACCATCTCAGCTGCTCTCAGGACATACAGAAGTAACACCTAATATATAAGCCAACCTTTGTGTGGGGAAGGGAACAATTTTCCAAAAACTGACTTAGTCCCACAACCAGTACGTGTTTCTTACATGTACAACCAGTACATGTTTCTTAAGGGCCAGCAATCAGGTACGCAGAAAACATCAGGTTTGTTGCTTTCAGTCTCCAGCCTTTCAGAAATCTGGTATCTTTTTTGATGATTAGGAGTTTTAAAAGAGTAAATCAGAACATTGGCAACAGGAGACCAAGCCTGTGCCAAGTTTCAAATCTGAGGAGCATTTAACGTAACTAGAAATTTTTTAATGAAGAAGTGTGCTGAGAAACTTGCATTTAAAACCTTTGCTCCCTGTCCTGTCACTACAAGCCTTGGCAGTAAATCTGTTCATCTTTTAAGCCTCCTTTTGAAAGGTCACAGTAAGGTCCTCCCAGAGCCTTCTTCTCTCCTCCAGACTGAAAAACCCCAACCCTCAAACTCTCCTCAAAGGAGAGGTGCTTCAGCCCTCTGACCATTTTTATGGCCCTCCTCTGGACATGTTTCAACATGCCTTTTGTGTACTGAGGTCCCCAGAACTGGGTGCCATATTCCCACTGGGATCTCAGAAGAGCAGAGAAGAGGGGTATCACTTCCAGGATACAGTTAACTTTCTGAGCCAAAATGCATTTCTCTCTGTCCTAGACCCTGGAGATTGCAGAATGTATTCTAAAGTCCCCCCAAATTTAACACAGGAAAAATCCTTTAGATTCTCCAGCAATACAGCAGACAGAAAAACTCTTCTGAAAACCACCATATGCCCTAGGTTAGAGGCAAAAAACTTCCAGGGTTAAATATGCTGCTTTTTCAATGTAAGAACATCTGCACTGCCCTATTGAATATTGCAAAGAGAGCAACTTTTCAGTATAGTTGGATCAGTCATTAGTATTGCACAATGTTGTCTTTTCTCTTTTAAAAACAGAGAAATTGGTTTATCCATATTCACAGGCTACCAGGTCTTAGCAAGATTATTGAATGTTAACAGAAGCACTCTTCTGGTACATATTCAACTCTCAGATTAGAAACCTGTCAGCCATGGAATGAATTAAGTTTGTAAATGGGAACAAATGTTTACATTTATTTTACCTTTGTTAGATATTAATAACTCTAGTAAAAAAACTCTGGAAGCTTTGATACTTCAGAACAAATGGATAATCTTGTCACAGTACTGGTCAATAGTAATTCTGTCTGGATAGAGCACAGAAGATAGCACTTCATTTCTCCTTCTTTTGGCACAGCCTATCAGCTCACAACAAACAATAGTTCTGGGACCCTGGACCTGCAGGTTGTATGTGGACAGTGTTGAAAAGTGAAGAGTGACAGATCCATCCCCCATAAATTTGCAATAAATAAGCTATTCTCAGTCCTCTACTTTTCATAACTAACTTAAACTCCATTCAGTTTTTCGCTTCTGATAATCCTTGCATTTTCCAAAGTGTCAGCTAAGGTTCTCAACAGAAAAGAACCTTTTTTCCTTGGGAAGACAGCATTAACAAAATTAGCTCCAACTAACATACTAATCTGAAATCACTGCAGGTAATATTCATCAGAAACGTAATTTACCTTTCTGTCAAGTATCTGTTCAAGCAACACGAGCTGGATTGCACTCATCTGTATGTTAAATATTTGGAATCAAATGCCCTAATGTGACCAACATCAAAACTAACAGGATAGGTAATACCAAGGGTAAAGGTTAGCTGCCTTTAGCTCTATAATATATGCCACATACAGACAGTTTGTCATTAATTCACAGCATACAGAATACACATACAGGAAGATTCTTCCATCTGGAGGTCCACTGAGACTCAAACAGCTACACTGCCCCATTTTTTGGATGGTACATTCTACTTATCAGTATTTTAAAAGGTAAGATTACCGAGAAGTTCTCAGAAGAGTGTTCCTATTCCAAACCCTTTCATAACAAAGGACAAAAATTGCAGAACAATGAAATGCCATAGTAATACATTGTCCAAGAAAAAATCATGATGGACCAGTATAAAAATTGTATGTGCAACTTTGATTACAATCCCTGATCCAAGGAAGAAGAGTTTTTGAACATCAGAAACCAGCAAGTATAAATACATAAGTTTAAGTTAAGATGCTGTATTTAAACTTAATGAAAGCTATTTTCAAATGCACTTGAAATTGAAACTTAAGTCATCTAGAACAAAAACCAAAAAGTAATAGAATACTTCAGGCAGTGAACTTAGTCCTGAACTTTTATGATCAGTCAAGCCTCTGAAGGTCTTGGCCAATGAAATTAAGTCAGAGATGTTTAGGGTGTTCTTTCAAAAGCTGATGCCTTTTAATTCTCTTCCCATTGGAAAGAGTTTAACAGCTTGCTCATTCAAGGTTGGGAAATTATTACAAATTGTAGGAGAAAACAGTCTAATTTTTACATATTGGAAAAAGAAAGCAAAGTGCAAGTGAATACTACATCACTAGTTCTACAAATACAACATATATATAAAAAAAAATTTAAATTTGCATCTCCCTCAAATAATTTTCTTTCCATTTTCCTGATTTCTCAAAGCCATTTTATTTTCAGCATACTGACAAAACATATCTGCCTCTCAAGACTGTTTTAACAGCTTGTTGTCTAAATTTATTTTATGTTTCTATTAAATAGAAAACCATCATCAATTAAGAAATAAAAATTAATCTTATCAAGGAAAGCAAAGTAAAGCATACAATTTTTCAAAAGCCTAAAACACAGAACATAAGAAGCCAATAAATTATGCAGCTATATAAATTCCTCAAATGTGCCTGTAAGTTACCTCCTTTCCTTACAAAATTTAGCAAATAAGACTTCAAATGTTATGTTCAATAGAAAATACACTTACTGACTAGTAAGATTCAAGTTTTCTCTAGATGAATGCTCCGAAGTGAAACTGAAAACCATAAATCAAAGAAGTATCCTAATTGGATTTATTTTTAATTAATTTAAATTTAAATTAATTAAAACCAACCTAACTCCATTTCCCTGTGAAGGCATTTTTGTGGTAGTCTGTGGGTTTTGCTTCAGGCTTTTTTCCCCCCATTTTAAAGATGAACAGAAAGTATGCACAACCTTTATGAATTCAAAAGAAGCAGGATTTAAGGCACACTAGCTTAAACATATGCTAAGTAAAACCAACAACAAAGTAAGGGACATCATATCTTGACTTAAAACAGCATTTGTTTTCAAGGTATGAAGTTGCAAAACCTAAGTAGAATGTTTCTCTGAAAGGTAAAGGAACTGGCTAATTTTTTACTGGGATTGGGTGGTTGCTGGAAGCACTACTACACATAAACAAAAGACCTTTGAATGGAGCAATTATGAAACCACAATATAAATTATTTTTAAATAGCCACAGGATGATTATTAAAAATGGTCCTGTAAAAATGTTTGAACTGTTAACTGTACCAGATAATCAACCCATGGATGCCTTCCAATACCAGCCTCCTCTCATACAGCTTGTCTATCCAACAGTACATGCATTTGTGGCCAGGCACCACACACGTGCTGAGCCTTTCCTTGCTACTTTGTAGCTCCTACAGCCATCAGCAGAAGCAGCCTGGGTCTTATACAATGACCAGAGAGATCTGTGACCAAGAATGTGCACAGAAAGTCCAGGATCTTGCAGCTAGCTTCCTTGATGAGTCTTCAACAGACCTGTTTAGTGATTCCTTGCACAACAGTAGAAATACTCCTCTCCATGCATCCATAGTGTTCTCAGACATCGTTTAGCTCCATGCTCAGAAGTCACCAACTGACCAAGAGGAGCATCACTTGAAAAGCTGGCATAACACTACCAAGCTCAATCGTAAATGGGATTGTCTCATCTGCAGTGACTTAGACCAAAGTTGGCACAGTGCAACTCTCTGCTATAAAAAGAAGTACATCTTCCTGCCCACCCTACTATAAACAGAGGGGTAGCATGAAAATAACAACTTAAACTACTGCTCATTTTTAAAGCATCAAAAGCACGATAGATATAAATAAATTTTTCTCTCTATCCCAAGGACTGAATCTACTTTAGGTCTATAACCTAGAGAATTTGACTAACAAAAGTTTCCCAATGCAGAACTGTTCTTTGATATAATTAAAACAGTCTTTTCACTTTACCTATACTTAGGAAAAATAAAGTAACAGAAAATCAAGAAGCCACAAATGCTTCATTCACAAAAACATACAATGCACAGTTTGCTTGTGAATCCTTCCCAGTGCTGTTCCACCTGGCATTACAAGGTAATTAAAACCCAGTAGAACTGTAAGTGTGGTTTGTACTGGGCAGGCTTATCAGATGTTAGGCTGAGAGCAAAGTGCCTTCACAGCTACCAAACAAGTGAACTAAAATCCTAAATAAACTAGAAGAGCTCACGTTTTTCGGTCTTCCAATGTGTGTGTGTAACTATACCTGTCTGCTAGATAGTTTGTAAAATCTTTGAGTTGCTTCAACACAGTGCACAGTGGGACACAAATTTTAGCTTTACTACTTTACCATCAGCTTTAAAAAGCCAAGGTAACACACATAAACCTGAACATAATTTTTTTAAAAAAAATCATATGCACTACTTCATTTCAAAAGCAAACCTAGGTTAAGGATAATTTTTATATACGAGACTGAGGCAGTTTTTCCCAGCAGAATATGCTTTTGCCAATATAAACTGCGTCAGAGGTGTAAACCTTGGTTTCCTAATCACACCAGTAAGCTCATTCTAGCTAAACGCTGTCATACAACACCCCCACAACTCATTACAAAACAAAGTATTGTTTATAGTCCTACTCCAGCTTTCCCTCCACAACCTACACTCTGAAGGCCTCTTCTGAATACAAAAAGTTCACCTGCACTTCTCCGAAATGGTAGAAGATAGCAAACAAAAGTAGAACTTGAGGCAGAACCACAACAAACATCTGTTGAATAGGCTTCTCTCAAAAACTCCCTCTTGCAAAGTAATTCACAAATAGATACTTCCTTTTAATCACCTGCTCAAATCACCAGGTCACTGCACAATGTCTGCAGCAAGAAGAACTGAAAAGAATGAAGAACAATCAGAAATGTGCATACACTCAGTTGGCAGGAGATGGAGCCCCAGAAGGCTAAGCTATGCTGCCAGTCTCACTGGAATCAGTTGAGAGCATTCGCAGGCAAATTGAAGTTGCCAAAGTCACAGCGCTGTTTTTCCAGCTACAACAAACTGTGTGTGTGCATAGTCTGTTTCTGTGTTTGTGTGTTTATAGGGAAGCATTAAAATGTATTCAAATGAGTATAAAAAAACCCCTAATACACTCTCGACATAAGCTTTACTGTTAACAGTAAACATTCAAGTACAATTCTAACATTGTGTACATATAATGGCAACAAATAATATCATATTAATTATGTAGCAATTTGTATACAAACAGGATATAGCTGCAGGAAATATAAATACCAGCCAAATCCATAAAACCACTACTACTCAGGGTCTTTCAAATCAAAATGAAAATATGTTTTTAACTTTAAAAAGAAACAAAGAAACCAAACAGTAGTGTTTACTTGGGCTCTGGCCAGAAGTGTCAAATTTTATTGCCTGCAGTATGTTTTCACTGCAAAGTGATAAATTCTGCCACAGAAGACGTTATAGTATGAGCAGCAATCTCTAATAAAACCCTAATAATAGGAACAGCTTTTAACACATTTCATGAAACTGTTAATTCTATTTTAAGACTTGAAGTTGGCCACCAAATTATCTTCCTTTAACTCTCCTCCTTTTCTTGAACAATCTTTTAAAAAGGAAAAAAAAAAGAAAAACAAAAAGAAAAACCATCAAGCAACCCAAAACCCCACAAACTGAGACACTAATTTTGAAGACTTTAGAAAAGCTATGTATATTGCTGATTTAGCTGAAAAGAAGCTTTGCTGAAATCAGTTAAAACTCAGAGGATGGTTCAAAAGAGACCGGATTTTAGATAAGCTATTCAGGATCTAATAAATCATTGCTTGTCAGCTTTAAGTTTGTGTAAGCTTGCTTGTAATGAAAAACAGAGAAACTAATCAATACCCCAGGAGCACAAAACAATTGCAAACCTCCTGGAAACAACCTATTGAAATAGCCCTGGAAAACAGGAAACAAGGAGTTCTACCAAGGATCCATCAACCAAATCTACATCAAAAGGTTGAAAGTTTAGAACGAGGAAGACTAGTTTTACTCCTTCATTTCTAGTGACCCCTCCCCAGAACAGACGCCCAACTCATTTCAGGGAACAAACTACATATGCTTAATAGCTTTTTCATCAATTAACATACTAAGCAGAGAAGAGGAGGTGACAGGGGTATGAATATGTATTTGTAATTTGTGTATTCAACACTTTTGTGGATAAAAGGCTTTGTAATTACCTGTGATATTTTGCAGAGTGCATTAGAGAAATATCCCAGCGCTGAGTCACAATAAACATACACTTTCTAACTTGACTGTTAGAGAGTCTTTTGTCTGTCACAGTTGGGTATTGATATTAGATCGATATTCATATTTTAATAAATCAAAACCAACACACAAGATTTTGACAAGGGAAGTACCAGTGCTTGCAATGGGCAGAAAATAGCCAGTGTGAATGGATATTATGCTTTCCACTTACTTCCTTGCATAGCAGCATCAGTCAAGGCATCAATTTTTTTACCAGCTAAGTTACTTTCAAACATCATCTACAACTAGAAAGGGAGACTCACAGATAAGTGAAGAGCTAGAGAGTAGCAGTAGAAAAATAAAGGACCCTGAGTGACAAGAGTAAGAGGCACTTAAAGCAGCAACATTACAGGTTGGAGGGGCCCTGTCTGAAGTGTACATGCGATGCATGCAGTCTGAAAACATACAGGAGGAGAACAAGAGCTCTGCATCCAGTCACCACACAATGTGACTAGAATAACTGAGATCTGGCAGGAATGACAGAGCTGGGATGGACAAACAGATGCTCTTCAGAAAATGCAGAGAAGGAAGATGAAGGGTGCCTTTATGCAAAAGACCAGTTTGGATATATGGAGACAACAGGTGGGTGAGGGTGTGTGGATCCACGTCAGAAAAGACATCAGGAAATGTGGCATCATGACAAAAGATTTTTCTACAGACCTCCCACATAGACAGGGTACTCCAAATAACTTGATGATTGCTTTTGATCACAAACTTGGTTCTTGTGAATGATTTTAATCTCCTTGATATCTCCTTGCAAAAACAACAGAACAGGTGGAGACACACACTAAAATGAATAGATATAGAAGTACAGAAATAGAGAAATAGAGAAATAAATATAGAAATATAAATAGGGATAGGATAGGCTAGGCTAGGCTAGGCTAGGCTAGGCTAGGCTAGGCTAGGCTAGGCTAGGCTAGGCTAGGCTAGGCTAGGCTAGGCTAGGCTAGGCTAGGCTAGAATAGAATAGAATAGAATAGAATAGAATAGAATAGAATAGAATAGAATAGAATAGAATAGAATAGAATTTCTATACAGGTACTGGACAGGCTAAGCTGGGCTGGTGTACAGCTAAGCACATCTGCGATTCACTAGCTGGGAAGTACCAAAGAAGGACACAAAAATCACTGGCAGCCTCAGTGGTAATGACCATGACATAGGGGAATTCTAAACCCTGGGGGCAGAAAGAAAGGTGAGCAGTAGAATATAGGCCATGGATTTTTGGAAAGCAAATTTAGGGATTGGTAGGTATGATCCCACTGAAAGCTGCAGTGATGGGTAAAGGATCACAAGAAAGCAAGTAGGTCACATTCTCCAAGCACAGGAACAGTCCAGCCAAATACTCAGGAAATCAAGTATACATATTGGAAGAGCAGCCCAGCCAAGGAACTCACGGTAGAACTCCATTGCTAAAAGGCAGTATACATGAGATGAAAGCAAGGTTAGGCTACAAAGGAAGAACTTAGATACATTGCCTGGGCATGCAGGAATGGCATTAGGTAAGGCAAAGCTCAGCTGCAGGTAAGACCTGCAAGCATCAGAAGGATAACATGAAGAGTTTCTACTGTGCCATGAACAGTAAAAGGCTGAACTCTGAAAACATGAGATAGTTACTGAATGGAGTAGGTGATTTAGTATACCCAGGAACAGATAAGAGGGAGGTACACAATGTCTTCGATTTTGTTTTTTACCTGGAAAAGTACTCCTGTTCTTATAGAGAGGCTTCAAGGTGGTTCAGAGAAAGGCCATCAGTTGATGACTTAGTCAGAAATTGTGTAACAGGACTTGATCCATACAAATCCATGGGATGAGACCTGCTGAACTCAATGGTACTGAGAAGATAGGCAAGGCCATGACAAGACTCTCTCTCTCTCACACATCTCAAGTCATAAAAAGCATGGAGATTGGGAAGGCCCCTTATGACTGGGAAAAAGAAAATGTTACACCAGTCTCGGGGAGAAGGCCAAAAGGTCATTGGGGAGCTGCAGAATGGTCAGATTCACCTTGACCCTTGAGGAAAGCATGAAACAAGTGAGTTCTCTGAACATACGACTGGAAGGTGACTGTGAACAGTCAGCATTTGCTCCTGTAGTCCTCACTCTATCACTAGTCAGCAGGTTGCAGTTAATATGGAGTCTCATGCATATCAGTACCTGTAGCTGAAAGCAATTAAATAACCAGCATATGGTGGGATGAGAGAGGAGGATGAACCGGAGTCAAAAGCACACACCTCTAATTGGAAACCTCCACTTAAGAGCTGGCTATGGAAGTATTAATCCAGATCCTAAAGATTACACTCACCTTTTTTAAGCAAACAGATAAAAACAATGATGAAATAAATGAGACAGATTTCCAGAAAAACTAGTTTTGGAGAAACAAATTTATCAGAATTTTTACAGTAAGAACAACAGAAAAACCTGCCTTGGACGCTCACAAAAGTCTCGAGTTTTTAGGAAAGAAACTGCTCTTTTAATTGCCAAACTATCAGTATTATTGCAAGCCAATCTTTGCCACTGAAATCCACCAATATACAAACCCCAACACACCTTCTTAAACAAGCTTTCTTTTTCAAAAAGGGGAATACTTGCGAGTGTTCCTGAAAATTATTATCTCTGGTAGGTAGCTCTGAAGAGTACAGCTGGAACTGAGATCCCCTCAGCACCAGCATCCTCCCAGGTTTCAAAGCGTGACATGACAGCACTCTTTGTGTTCTGACACAGACCACCCCTCAAACAGAAGAGGTTTGCATTTTACAAATGCCAGCTGCTCCCTCATTACAATATTATTGTCCAGAAACATTCACTAAAAGCTTTTGAGCAATTTGCAGCTTCACACAGCTCCTCTCTCTTTCTACCTCTACATTGTTCTGCTTGTGTATTATACTGTCTTAAAATTACTTACTGAAAACCCATGCTCATGTAACAGAATCTGTGGTACAATATCCTTTCTAAAGTCTCTTCCCTCCTCTTACCAAGGCATCTTTGAGTCTTGACTTTGAGAAAGGAAAAACTGAGAATGAGTGAAAACAGCCATCTCTTCTCAAAACTATTCTGAGCAATATGGTTGCTTATTTTTCATTTGTTTGTTGGGGTTTTTTTCTGTCCCCACTGTTTAAAGGCTGCATATAAACGTGAGAGGGGAAGAAACAAAAAAGACCAGAAAAAGTGCATAGGCTATACCATGAGGTTTGGTATTTTATGTCTCTCTCACACAGACTTCATGGGACAATGAAGCCCACAAAGATGATTTTTCTAGTAACTGAGACATGTAAAGACATCTCCTGGTATACTCAAGAGCTAGCAAGAAAACCCTGTAACCCTACATAGGGCATGAGAAGACTACACTGTGGTAACCCAGGGTAGCTCATCTCCCCTGATCAAGTATGTAGAGTCAGGAGCAGGTCTTACATTGTTGTTACAGTAGGCTGGGACAGTTTGCTTCCCAGCATCCCCACACAGAGAATACAGAGCCTCAAGCATGTTTTATTTCCTCATAGTAACCCACTATAGTTCACGCACTCCATCTGCACACACCTTTGCACCACTTCACATGATGGAGGCCAGCTGCAGATATCAGAATCCAGACAAAAGCATAGGCACATCTTGTATCAAACCCCTCAAGATCTGAAGCCAACTTTGCAATTTTTTTTGTTGTTGTCAATCAGTAGACGTAGCTAGACAGTTATGATTGAGCAATTACATTGTGAACATTATATGCTTGGCTAGTGTTTGTTGTAAGGAAAAGGGAAGACAATCCCAAGATGAATGGGCTGTCCGGATGAGAACCACCAGGACAAAGGTCAGGACTGAGCAGTAACTGGGGGAGAGGTAATTCCAGCAATGGACCATCAGCTCAGTGACCACCTACTCCAAACAGACCCTAGAGTCAGACAGAGGGAAGAACTGCACCTGCAGAATAATTAGCATAGCAAATAAGGGGTTGAGTACTAATTACCGAAAATCATGTAATCTCTAAGCAATGAGTGCTGATGCTTTGTTAAAATGTAGAAATGGTGTACAGTTTTGATAACTGGGGAGCCAGCCTTTTGTGGGCTACTATGCTGCTCCCTCCTTTGCACAAACCAGAATTAGAGGTAGAAATAACTTGCCTGGCTGTGTGAACTGGCGCTGCACACTGGGAAAGGAGCCCACAGCTGGCACAAGTTTTTGGTAACCCAAGTGGGACAGATAGGGTGCCTTGCCCAGACTGATCAGCCACTTACGAGCAAACAGGCTCACTCAGACAAATTCCAGTGCACACCAACCTTCTGACTGGGGACTTCAGAAAACCAACCCCAAAGTCAGGACAGCCAGCACAACACTTTAGAGAGGTATTTAATCTGTAAAGGGCAATGATTTGGAGCTGATAGAGAAGCAGGAGGATTTTTGGTAGGGGCTTTGCACAAGCTGGAGGATCAAATACTTTATTTCTGCACTTTGGTGACGTGTTGGGGTCACCATTTGTCGCAGTAAGGAAAGGCGATGAAGGACACACAGACAGTTCGGCGATGATCAGAAGGCTTTATATACATTTCCTCTCTGCCACTTTTATAACATGGTGCACTAAAAGGGCAGTGATTGGTCCAAGAAGGACTGCCTCTCTTCCCCTTTGGTAAACACCAGGTGAAAGGCAATTATTATGAGAAGATTCTGAGAAGAGTCAAGTCCATATAGCATTTACAAAATAACAAAGACACTGTTATGAGAAGGGGAACTTGTTCCCGTGGGAATTAGCATGCAACAGTTAGCAGCAGAATTCCGAAGCCCAAAAAATACAGAGCCACAGACATGCATCTTGAATTTTTGGTATTTTGCACATACATTTTCACATTGTTGATAGTGTTAAAACTTGTTTTAAGGTGTGTGCATTTGGACAGTTTATAAAACATTGGAATTTCCGTACTGAAATGGGTTCCTCTGCTTCTACAAAAAAATTACTCTAATTTGCTCTGCCCCAGATGCAGCCTAAAGAATAGGAGTAAGTATCAGGGTGAGCCCATGCCTCAAGAGAAATAGAAAAGATACTATAATTAATGGTGGCTTTAACGTGAAGTAGATGATGGTGAAAAATGGCCAGAAAATGGGTCTCTGAAATATAATATGATTTCATAGGTGATGTTATTTTGTAGAAGGCAAAACAAATGAGATGAGGTTTATTATGTAGTTTTGGGTTTTTCTTTAAAAAATAACTGGGATGTAAGAAAACCACATCCACACCTGCTTTTCGTGAGCAAAATTTCAAAAATAAGTATCTTCATCAGGCTGATAAACTTTCTTAGTTCTTATGCCTTATCCTTTTAAATCAAGTGCAAATAATCCTTTCATCATTATAAAAGGAAGAAAGGGGGTCCAAGATGAAGGCCCTCTTGTTATCATACATAGCACCAAAGAAAGAAACTAGAAGTACAGTACATCCAGCATAGATGTATTAATCAAAGTAATAAACTGGATGTCCAGACACAAAACTAAACCTTGGGGTATTGCAGCTTCAGTAGACTAGGTACCATGAACCATTCTTACCCTCCTCAGAAAAGCTAAATGAAACTCAGCTAACATTTAAACCTTAAAATGACAACACTCCCACACACCCCACATGTTAAACCAAATAGAAAAGGAATGACAAAATTATATACCAGTAAAAATAGAAATGTCTTTCCCAGCAACATACGGAACTTCTGTTAGGCCTTGACTACTATGGTGTATAAATCACATTTTTCAGTGATCAACTCTATGTCAGGAAAACACACACACACACAAACACAAATATTGTTGAATGCAGCACATTCCAAATATTTGGGAAACCCTAAATATGATTTCTAATTCTAATGTTTGATGCACAACTATAAAATCACAAGAGTAGAACATTTTACTGGGCTTCATAAAGACATGAAACATAACAACCCAACCTTTAGCTAGTAAAAAACACTCTATAAGGAGACTAAACTATATTTCCAAATGATTCCAAATTATTTGGAAAGGCAGAGAATCACTTAAAAAATTAGCTAATATAGTGACTGAAACCAGTATCTACAACATTGTAAGGACAACACTGTGGATGGTGCTTGACTGTTTTCAGATGAGGTATGTTTTAGCCAGGAATTTCACAATCTGAATGCCACCAACAATCAGAATTATTTTTAAAGGTTTTCACTTCTTCCAAGTTTCCCTTAGCCAAAGACAATCCAAAGACATCTTCAGTGTATAGCTTACCAGTATTCTACAAGGCAGGAACAGCAAGACTGAAAGCTACACACACACACAGATTACAGCCCAGCTCCTAAGTAAGCGAGAAATCATGAGAACATAGCTAAAAAAGCAGGGCAGAAACACAACTGAATGCTGTACACGGACAAACAAAGGGCAGTCAGATTATGTCCAGATGTAGAAACCCACTGAAAAAGCTACACTGGCACCTTGCAGTAGTTTTGTCTTCCAGTACTAGTCTAAAAGACTATCTAGCACATGACAGGAGCCTGAAGAAACATCTGTGACAATAATTTTGTTACCAAGTTTTACTTCTAAGATTCTCTCTGGAGGATTCAGTTCTGGAAATTCCTTCCCATGTTAATAGACGAAATAGATAAAACAAAGTAAGTGAATGTAGCACCATTACTAAATCACACCCTAATTCCTTCTACAATCAGAACAAACCAGTCACACTTCTTTCTGCAAGGCTGAGAGAATTGGGATTGTTCAGCTGGAAAAAGAGAAGGCTTAGGGGTGACCTGTTTGCAGTGTTCCAGCACCTGAAAAGAGGCTTCAAGACACATGGAAAGAGACTCTTCACAAAGGCATGCAATGACAGAACAAGGGACAATGCCTGGAAATTGAAAGGCAGCAGGTTTAGATGAGATATTAGAAAGAAATTCTTTACTGTGAGGGTGATGAGGCACAGTTTGCCCAGAAAAATTGTGGATGCCCCATCTCTGTTCAAGGCCAAGCTGGATGGAGCTCTGAGCAACCTGGTCTAGGGGAAGTTGTCTCTGCTCCCAGTAGGGTTGGAACGACATGATCTTTGAGATCCCTTCCAACCCAAGCCATTCTACAACTCTCTCATGCTACATCAGGAATAATCTAATTCAAACTCTCTTTTCTCATCCCAGCAGCCTTCAAGTAAGTATATACATAGCCTCAGTTTAGAATTTTATGCCATGTTTATTTAGTCTCCTTGGGTGAAAAATGTCCTCCTGCAATCGACATTGAAGGGTCTAATGGTTCATAGCCCTCACAATGCTCCCTGCTGTGTACACAAGCAGCAGCCTCTCTACTGGCAGGCACCTGTTGGTAGGCTGATAACTTCAGTAAATGGGCCTGCAGTGACACCCACACTTGACACACAACTCAGGCAGCCCTCAAGCACACGGTAGTTCTTTATAATTCCTTTTTCAAAGCTAGAAAATGTCAATGAGATCTGTACACTAGGGTCAGGGTCCCTTTTGTCTGAGTTAAGCACAAAACTACACATTTCACTAGCTCTGTAGGTAGAGCAACAGCAAGGAAGTTTGACTCGTCTTTTCAACAGTTAAATGCATTTCAGCTATTAAAACTCACTGATCATACCTCAAGACAGAACATTCAAGCAATTTAAAAAAAACAAGGCCCAATTTGCCACGGAATTAGAGAAAATTAGTGAAAAACACTATTAGGTTTTATTTGGGTATCTGCAGCAGCTGGTAAGTGGATTTGTAACTGTACCTATAAGCAGAAAAACATCATTCTCCTTGCTCAAATGCTACATGAAAGAAACACACAAAGATCACCAGAAAAAGATCTGAGGAAGCAGATGAAAGTATTAAAAAATAAGACTCCATACATCAATTGTCATCATATACTTGAAGTTAACAAATTAGGAAAAACACTCCAAACTCTCCCAACTGCTTTCTAAACTTGTCCATTTCAAATGTTACACATAACAGTTCATGATTACAGTTCATAGAAATAGTGCAAATAAATACAACTTGTAAAGGTCATAGAAGTAACATCTGCATTCTGTCTATATACCACAACAAAGGATACAAATGCTTAAAAACAAATTGGAAAGAGTAAAATAATAAAGTCTTAACAGTAATGCAATTTGGGCAAAAAAGCTACCCTTTCTCAGGCTCTTTCCATGAAGAAGTGAGGTATGTATTCAGGAAGGGTGTTATTTGGTTGATTTGGGGGGGTTGTTTGCATTTTGTTCTGGAATATTATTGGTTGTTTGCTTTGGGGGGCATTGTTTCTTTTTTTTAGGTGTAGGATTGTGTTGGGTTTTTTTCATAACACTGACTGAACTTATTTGGACTACATAACCCTTAAGCAGTTTTTTTCCACATGCGTTGTTCTGTCACAGAGAGGCCCTGTCTCCGCATCAAAATTCACAGTAGCATCTATCCTAAAATCAATTTCAGGATCTGGAGATACTGAAAAAAAATCCAAGTGGACACTGTCCTGGTCAACCTGTTCTAAATGACCCTGCGTCAGCAAAGAGGTTGGACTAGATGATCTCAAAACATGCCTTCCAACATCAACGCCTTTCTTATCTGTGTACAATGACAGAGCTTACTTTTGGCTAAATAAGGAAGCCATCTACTCCAGAAAAAGCTACACCATTCCAAGCAAACCTGGTATTTTAAAGCTTGCCACACCCCTTTAAGGACAACACTGTATGAAATGACATTATTAAAAAGAATAACTTTTTTTCAAAAAGAGCATGAAAACCCATTGTTGAAAATAGTTTATGGTATTCAACATACTATCTGATTCAATTCACAATCACTCATTCTCCTGCTGTATATCCAAATACAGTCTGTATCTGTATTTTAGACAACTTCTTTATAGATGCAGGCAGACTATTACCACATATCCCTGCTCTACAGTTGTCTTTTCTCCATGCCAAACAGTCCCTCAGCCTCTCCTGGGAGTGCAAGCACCCCAGATTCACTGGTGCTTCATAGTTCTCTACTGAGCTCAGTCCAGTTCTGCATAATTTTTTTCTCATACTGGGGCATCAAAAGTGGACGCAGTATTCCAGATGCAATTTAACAAGTGACAAGTAAAGAGGAATCACTTTGTCTGATTTACTTGTTATGCTCCTGTTAATACAGCCCAGGATGCTGCTGGCTTTCATCAGTTACAGAGCATACTTTGTTCATGCATGGCCACTGTCACCCTGGATCTCTAAGAGCTTTTCAGCAGAGCAACATCACAGCCACCCAGCTTCTGTCTGAGGAAACAGCATATCCTGCTGTCTGTGTCTCTGCTCAGTGACACAACATGCTTGTTGTGTCATTGAACAGAGACATAGGCAGCACTATTTTAGCCTGTCAAGATTGTTCTGGATGGCAGCCCTTACTTCAAGTGTATAAACTGCAAACCCAGACTGGAGTAATTAATAGATATTAATGATGTGCATGATCAACAGCTAAACAAGGAGATGTGAAGACATTAAACAGATTTCATAACAGACACCTGTTATATTACCATCTGTAAATCAGTTGTATTACCCACTACCTACTATCTTCCCAGCTCAAACATCTAACCAGTTTTTCACACACAGAATCACAGATCAAAGAATCACAGAATATGCTAATTTGGGAGGAATCAAATCAGGATCATTGAGTCCAACTCCTGGCCCTGCACAGGACAACCCCAAGAGTCACTCCATGTGCCCAAGAGCATAGTCCAAACATTTCCTGAACTCTCTCAGGCTTGGTGTTGTGACCACTTCCCTGGGAGCCAGTGCCCGACCATCTTCTGGATGAAGAAATTATTAGGATATGAGAATATTAGGATATTCTCCTAAAATCCAACCTAAATCTCCCCCGACCCAACTTCAGGCCATTCCCTTGGTTCTGTCACAGGTCACTACAGAGATTATCAGTGTCCACCCCTCCTTTTCCTCTCATGAGGAAATTGGAACTGCACTGAGGTCTCCCCTCAGTTTTCTTTTCTTCAGTCTGAACAGACCAAGTGACCTCAGCCATTCTTCACATAGCTTCCTACAAGTACCATCACCATCTTTGTTACCCTCATCTAGTAGTTTGTCATCCATCCAGACTTTGGCATCCCAACTTGGATGTAAGGATGCCATGGGAGACCCCAGCAAAAGCCCTGCGAAGAATCAAGGCAGATGACAGCCTCTACTCTCCCATCATTCATAGATCTTGTCATTTCATCACAGAAGACAAACAGGCTGATGAAACCTCCTACCTAATGTACCTGGAAATGGCTTCCAAGAGACTTTATCTCACTCAGAACAATGTAGTCTACTTCTTTCAAAATGGGGACATTACTGTGCTGTTCTGTTTCTTTTCTTATCTCATTTAAGATCGATATCACAGGGAGAGAATGTACTCATTCTCCAGCCAAGGTGAAAGGAAGGCTGTAAATGTTTTATGAGACTTATCTGATCATGTAAGTAAACTTGTAATACATAAATAATAGTAAAGGAAATTTGCTAAGGAGGCTCCCCAACACTGCCTTATAACTTTTAAGTCAGCTCCTCTGACAATTGCACAGAATCCATATTTGTTGGTATTGCGGGGTTTGTATCTTCTCTTGGTGTGTCATGCAGACCTTTAATATGATCTTGCTCTGCTTTAAAAGAGTGAATGCTTGCTTTTGGCAGCAGACATTGCAAGTGAAGGAATTCACAGCACTGGACAGCAGGGTTCAGTCATTTAATCCCCTCCTGCACTGCACACATCTAGAATGTAGGCCCAAAGAAATGCAAGTTGCTTTATGGAACACTTCGGGAATATTTAAAACTGTCTAATGAAGTAC
This sequence comes from Hippolais icterina, assembly GCA_013400075.1. Lineage (NCBI taxonomy): Eukaryota > Metazoa > Chordata > Aves > Passeriformes > Sylviidae > Hippolais > Hippolais icterina. Next base: position 79,312 of record VWYN01020200.1, on the reverse strand, counting down.
CAGAGCTTACCAACAGGTCTACAATCCCATGTAAGTTGCCTATTTAATTGCTCTGTAATGACTGAGAACTCCCTGTACAAGCCAAGACTGGTACAATAAACATGCACTTGACCTCCTCTAGTTTTTGGTTTGCATGGTGTCCTAAGAAAAATCAACAGTTTTGATTTACACAGCTACTATCAAGCATACTTAACTTTTAAACAATTTTGAAAAAGATACGTGATTGAACTCAGCTTCTTCAAACTTTCATAGATCTTTCTTTTAAATGTGTTTTCTCCTGATAGGGCAAACTAATAAAAACCAAGACTTCTAATCAATCAGAACAATATACAAACTTACACCATTCCAGTACTCAAAATTGCATATAAACCCATGGGATAGTTACCAGCTTCAGGAGAGTTCACTTAGCTAAGATTTGAATGACAACTAAAAACATTTTTCCTGTTTTCTGACACGTAGAAAACAGTAATCTGAAGAGGGAAAGGGCAGAGGGGGGAAGAGGGGGAGAGAGAGATACAGGGAAACACAGAGAGAAGGACTTCAACAAAAAAAAATCCAAAGGCTTTAGGAGTTGCAAAACAGTGCACCTGACATAGAAAGAAAGCTCCAAATGTTACTTGAGGGACAATCGAAGTCAGTTACTGAAGTCAGCTGTTTGGGCTGATGGAAAGCAGAAAGGCATTAACAACAAGAAAACATGAAGCATAATTTGAGGGTTAGAAGTAGAGCAAGCTAGAAAAACCCAGTATTCTTTAAACTGGAATCTGTTGATTAGTCAAAATCATGTGGATCATTTAGTTTTGATGATGTTTCAGCGAGTTCCATTTTACCTTTGGGGAAACACCAAGAATTTCTGTGCCTGTGTCTTAATGCTAAACTGGCAAGCCCTAGGTTGTTTGGAGAGTCTCTTTCATTTTGATAAAAATTTAGATTATTAGAAAAGGCTTTTCCCTGACACAGACTAGTATCAGAAGCACCTTTACAGTAATGCAACCCATACTAGTGTTCTTCACATTCACCAAAGTTTCATGTTTCAGATTTTAGACTAACATTTTCTAATAAAATGCACTGAAAGAAGTGGAATTTGCGTAGGTAAAGACCAATAAAATGCTGTACAAATAACTGATCTAACTTTAAATCCTTTTACATATAAAAGGACACACATAGCACTAAAAGCTGCTATTCCATGGCAGTAGTCAGTCACTGCACAACAGATGCAGTGTACAAACCTACACGGCTGCTGGCAATTCCACAGCTTGATAAATCTGTTGGTGAATCTACCATGCAAAGGAGGACACTGGCCATTAGAAACATAAAATGCTACTGGCAAAACAAAGAACCATGTGTGTGACATGCATGTGGTCAGGAAAAATGAGGGAGCAGTCTAAAGTGAGCTCAGTCAAGCCTTTGTCACTGCACTCAGCTGGAGCTCCAGTTTATCTGAAAGCCAACTAATATTCCTTAACTGTTGATGCAAAATTTTGGTTGCATCTTGTTAAAGAGCTCAAAGAAAACACCAGTACAACAGGATTATGAACCATTTCAGTCTGCTCAATTTCTGCTGTAAGATTGAGCCATTTGATACAAATCTTCAAAAAGCTGTTACAAAACATAAACATTTGGTTTCTAAAAAGAATAAAATGCTTTAGATTACTTCTAACATAAATCCTACCCTCACCAATGTTTGATTACATAGGTTAGACTGTATCAGAAAGTTGGAGTAAAGAAGCAAAAGTCCAACAACCACACACACAAACAAATCCCCTGTTCTCTCCTCATGTTTTCTGAACAACTTTCAGAGTCAGAGTAGCTGCAATGGCCAGTTATCAAACACAGGACATCCAGCTAATATTTTTTTTACTACAATCCACAATACAACCAGGTCAGAAGCAACCCTTGGATTTCCACAGCACACAAGAAGTGTTCCCCTTATTCAGTAACACCATCTTTGCCAGCCCAGGATGAATTTGTTAAGATCTCCATGGCTGGAAACCATGTAGCTGCTACAAAGTGTGATGTAGGTAATTTTTCTGAAGAGCTTCACTTTTGTCTAGCTGTTCTTTGGCCAGTGCCCTCTGAAAAAAAGTCCATAGTTCATTCCTGTATGAAAGCCCTGGAGAAAAGACTGCTCATGCCATCTCCAGATGGCAAACTGCTTCACAGACTGCCAGCCTGCCCCTCTACCCCAAATCATTTTTTCTGCTAAAACCTAAAATTCATATACATGGAACTTAAGAAAAGCTATGTGGAGAAGTGACCATTGGTAAAAGTTGCCCAACAGATCTTTTTGTCTTGTACATTACTCTGGAATGACATGAGCTTTTTTTCTGGCAGCTCTTCTTTCATATTGAAGGGAGTAAGTTCTTGCAAGGTAAAGTACTACCTCAGCACTTAGCTAAAGAATACATGAATAGATTTTCAATTATCAGCAATTTTTACTGCTGACATGTCTGAATGTGTGCCTTGGCTGGACCACCTCATCTATTTGGTACTCCAGAGGCAGAATATAGATTTTCACTTCCTAGATTCATCAGAAATACCTCATTTTTCAAATAACTTCTTTTCTTCTTCTTTCCTAAAATCTGCTTTTGTCCACACCTAAAACTAAAGAGCTTTAAGACCTTATCCTTTCAATGGGATAACAAGCATATGACCTTGCCTTCAAAAAGACTGTCACAACGAAACAAGATGTTTCTGCAATAAAGCCAGCTGGATGAAGTGGGAATTTTTCTAGTGAGTTACAAGTTAGACTGACACTTGCTTACTGACAAAGCTTTCAAGGGCCTATGCTTCTCAGCAACATGAAAAGCTATGAACAGGATGACAAATTGAAATCAAAGCCATTCAGTCAAAGAATACCCCTCACCTTCCTTCACAAAATTCATCTCATATGTTACAAAAGACAGCCAGAAAACAGCATTTCTATTCTCTGAAAAGCTGTCAATTCTTATGTAATTTCAAAATTAGAGCAACAGTTGACATTCTGAAAGAAAAATAAAGTTTAAATTTGCCAAATAGATTACTCAGGTGCAAGTGCTTTAGCACAAATATGTACTTGTTTCAGGTGTCCCTCTCCTCTGAAGAGCTTACTATGGGAAGATGCCTTCTCCAAAACAGAAGTTGGGATACTCTACCTAAACTGAATTTCATCTACAGCCCACAACTGAAGCTTAACAAATATTTGATTTTTACCTTCTGAAGTTAGTGTAAGTCAATTTCTGGCAAAATGTTTTTATTTGAAATGCCTCAAAAGTCACTTCAAGTATTAAAAAACAAAGCACTTTGGAAGAAAGATAACATTTTTCAGAGGTAGGAACTTCACATTTCATGCTTCATAGAAAAATGTTGACATCTTTTTTAATGTGGAAGAAATAATCTGCCATCATTGCTGATTACTATAGAAACAAGTCTGCTGTGAAAAAGACAAAGAATCACAGAATCACGGAACAGCTGATGCTGGAAGTGGAAGGGACCACTGGAGGACATCATCCTGTCCCACCTCCTTGCTCAAGCTGGACTGCCCAGAGCAGGTTTCTTAGCACAGTGTCCTGATGAGTATCTCCCATGTGGGAGCCTCCAAAATCTCCCTGAGCAACGTGTGCAGTCCACCTCTCGGTTTCCTGACGTTCAGAAGGAGGCTCCTATATTTCAGTTTGTGCTCACTGCCTCTAATTCTCAATCCCACAAAAAGAGTTGTCATAACAGAAGGGAAAACAACTACTACTTCTTCCTTTAAATTTCAGCTGGTTTAGCCACTTCTCCAGATACCATGCAACCCACAAATGAGGATGCAAGAACATAATATATTGTCCACCTGATTTAGGGCGAGAATATATTGAGGCCAAAGAAAATGAAATTATAAAATCATACTGCTGTCTGCCTATTTGGAGAACAAGGAAGAAAATCCATCAATTATTTTTTTCTTTTTTTCAGTGCATTTGCAACCTTCTCAGTTGCAATATCAAAATACAAAAATGCATTTTTATCTTCAGTAGGAGGTAGAATACCAGAGGAAAAGAAATGTACAGTAAAAGAACAGTTAGGTCTCCAACTGCACATGTTCAGACAATCAAAAGCCACGAATTTAGAAAACACACTCAATTTAAAAGCTAACTTAACTTAGAAAAGTTCAATGCAAGAACTAGAAATTACTATGCTGTAACTCTTTTCTTCCTCCTGAAAAAGGCATAATTTGGGCGAAACTTGCTGAGCAAAAGTTCTAAATCCACAATTTTAACAATGCACAAGTAATTAATTCTAGTATGTATGTGACAAGAAACAGGAAGGGCTACAAGCCTTGAACAACAATTATTCATTTGAACCTGGAAATCTTTTAAAAGCCTTCCACAAAATGCTTTTATCAGCTTGCCGCTTTCTGTGAAGTTTAAGTAAAAGCAGCACAGTTACCAAGTAGAAGACCCTACATAACTGACTACAAAACAAATTGAATGTAATGCCAAAGATGTAACCATTGTAAATAGAGAATTTACATAATTATCCAAATGCTCTTCCAGCAGAGTGATAAAGCCCATGGCACAATTTATTCATATTAAGGAAATTCATTACAACACTGTTCACTGTCTGTGCTCTTGTCTGAAAAAGCTGTAATACAATACAGTGATCAAAACTAAGGACTGGAAATAAGCAAATTAAGTTTTTTGAATAAAAATGCTTCTTTTCCAAAAAACAGCTATTTATATTGGTGGACTCTTGCATCAAAGATGCAAACTTTCTCGCAAACTTAAAAGTCTAATTAACTTCAAAGAGAAAACCTGAAGATACTGTGTGCTGAGAGCAGACAAAAGATTAAGTTTCAGCAGTGCTCAAAGAAGGGAGTCGAGTGCTATTTACTGCACATACTGATTGCTAGTTCAGACTGTCAAAAGTTTGTTGTGAGATCACACATAAGTGATAGAAACCTGGCCTTCACTATTTATTACTAGGCAAAATGAGGAAAGAATTCAAAGATGTTCTAAGTACAATGTGAATTTTGCTTACAGTCAGGACAGTCTTTATACCCTCCAAATATTGAGGGTATCAAATACAATATTTGATACAGTAATGAAGAAACACGGAGAACCCAACTGTACCATCTTTCCAGAATTAATATGCTTTCTGAATCACTCCCTACATGAAAAAACTGTACACGTAATGAAGCTAATTATCAAGGTATGGGATAAGCACTTGTTTTTGTAACAGGTTATTCGCTTAGCATTCAGTGCAGCATACCTATGCTAGACAAAGTCTACCTGAAGCTAGGCCAGCTGAGGGTAACAGCTTACCACATTCACTAGGAGGCTACAAAGGGGATACCACAGCAAGGCTTAAAAGGTTAGGAGAGAGTCAGCTGGTAGCAGCAATACACTTATAGCATATTTCAGTTCCACATTAATGTACCCCCTTCTCCAGTTTTCAGTGACTGAGGTGTGAAGATTACAAGAGAGCTGAATCTGTCAAGGAGGCAGATGCAGAGCAGCAAGAATCAAAGGCATACACCAGGTTATGCTCAAACCTGGCAGACAGCACAGTGGCATGGAGCAAGAATGATCAGGACATGAAGAGATAATAAAAAGGCCAGTAAGTTTTAACGTAGGGAAGAGGCAACTAAAAGACACTACACTTAAGCCTAAAAACATGAAGTCATAGGTTTACATAACAGCATGAAAGTTACCAATCAGTCAGGGAAGAATATCTCTGAAGACTACAGGAAAGACACACTAAAAGAGAAAGCAAAAGTTCAAGGGGCATAATGTAAGTTAAGGAGAGCAATTCTGTAAAACATGTAAAAGAAATTACCCAGAAGGAGCTTTCACACAGCAGGAACTGGAAAAAGCACTAAGTGTATCTCATATCTCACATTAAAAGATCATAGAAGTATATAGTTCATTATATTACAGTATATTATATTATATTATACAACAAATATAATAATTTTTGGGATAATCACACATTAGAATACTTAACCTGCCATTTCCTAACTTACCAAAGATGTTTTAAAACTTAAGACTTTACAGGGACAAGATGCTGCACATGTTGCTCACAGGATAAAAACATGTGGAGAAACAGCAGTGGAAAAACTTCAGGTAACTGAATACTGAGGAGCTGAACTGTGATCATTAAATAATTTTTCCTAACTCAGAACGGAGAAACAGGGAGTTCTCTTATGTTTTCATGGCCGTAGCAGAAATTAAACCACAGGACATAAGTTTTTTGGAAGCTCATCCTTTAAGCACATGTGGTCCAGCATTGTACATAATTGCTTTTACTCATTTTTGTTTGTTCATTTTTCTTTCTCTCTTAACCCCAAATGTGCAGCAATTATTGCTACTATGACTATTTGCTGCTATACCATTGTACAGAAATATCAAAACATTCATTTCTCTCACTGCAGTAGTTTTAAAAATTTATTTCATTCATCCTCCTTTGTACCTGAGGCATATTGCCAAATAATACAAGACTGACAACATGAAGTTAAACATCTAGCCAATAATCTAGACCAAGCAGCACGCTAATGATAATTACATTTCACCAAAGGCTTCTTTTTAATTGAAAGTCTTAATGCTGTCCAGAGATAACACTTCAGCTTCCTCATCCATCAGAAGACTCAAATATTCACTCTTTTCTTAATTTGGATAGCAAGCAGATGTTATGTATCAGAAAGCTTAGAATTAAGCTTAAGTCAAAGCTTATTTGGAAAACATGAAGGACGTGGCTGCCATACTAAGTACAGCAACTCCCCACGGTGAATCCTTTTGCCTTTTCTCCTCCCACCAGCTCAACTGCAGATGCAAGATATGAATAATTCTTCCAGCACTTCCACTACTGCAAAAGCCCATACAAGCTTAGTCCATCCTTTTGTGACACTACCTCAATGAGAAGTCAATATATTTAAAAGCACATTGTCAGAACATAGTTCACTTTGCCTCTGAAAAACAAAGTTCTAAGAACAGGGAGACTGTCTTAGGTGTACTACTACCAGTTAGTAGTATTACTAACTACTACTAGTAGTACTACTACTAGTTAACTAACTAATTAGTTATTAGCTAACTAACTAATAGTAGTAATACTAGTAGTAGTCAGTTACATTCAGATTTTCCCCCAATTGCATTGCTCAAATCTTATTTGAGAAATTTACAGTTATTTACCCTGCAGTGTAATTACCACTTGCTTTTTGTTCTCTAATTACAACACAAACAAAGCAGACATGAGACGTACTTTTTGGTATTGCTAATTTTAAGGAAGGAACAAGTTGATTTAGCTAGTGGACAGAACCCAGACTTCTCAAGCAGGTGCAAAAACAATCTCAAATTGGAATACAGCAAACAGCTGTAAACACTCCTTAAAGAAAACCACTAGATTTGTGGAGGTTTGTAAGATCTTCCAAACTCCATCCCACTCTAGTGCAATTACAGCTTTGTACACTCTGGCTTAGCAGCAAGATTTTCTGTTAAGATATCTCTTAGGAATGACATGGAAAAAAGGCAATCCCAGCAGTGGAATGTGGAGTAAACACATTCCCAGAAAGCAGGGGAAGGAGAGATCCGGAGATTCGCTAAGTCATCTTGAAGAAGCAGTGATGGGTTACTATAAAAGCTTCCTAATTATTCATAGCAATTAAAAATCAAGACGGTTGACCCACTTACTTACCATTTTAAAGAGGAAGAATCATTTAAGTAACTCCATAAATAAAAGCAGAGTGAGGGCCAAAAAATACCTTCAAGGAGATGAAAGGAGGAGGAAGAAGACAAAATCATGATTGAAATCAGAGGGAGTCAACCTTTGTTCCCACTGCCAGGGCACAGCCTCCACATTTCCACAATATCCTCAGAAGCAAGCAGAGCCGCACACTGCCAGTAAAGTAAATGCGGAAAACATGACACAACCAGTTCCACAGACAGGCAGATATGCTTCATTAAGTGTGGGCAGAATTGCTCAGCTAAGGAGGGTTTATCCACATCTGTCTAACATGGTTCTACAATGAGTGGACAAGTCCTTCAAAGTTTCAAAGCAATCAGTTTTAAAGCAATCCTAATTTTCTAGTCTATTAAAATTGGCAACAGGCACAACCTGGGATCAAATGGAAGAAAAAGATACAACAGAATTATTAATTAGTATTTAACAATAGCAAGTGAGGAGCAAATGAAATGACTGATGAAATTCAATGCCAGTAACTACAAAAGCGCCCACGCAAGGAGAAGGATCATCCCAGCTACCCTTGTGGACCAAAAACTTCCTTCTGCCTTCTCCCCTTAAATGGAAATATTCTATTTGGTCGTCTGTTAATTTTATCAGAAGTTCTGCTGAGAATAATCAGAAAAAAACTACACAAAAAGACTGAAGAATACCTCTGGGTTTTCCAGTACCTTGGTAACTGCATTCTTAAGAACTTGTAATTAGTCAGAGAACACTGATTAAATAGATGGGTGTGGGGAAAAGCAGGAAGACAGCATACAGACCTGGACTCTTCAGCTTTTAAATTGCTTGGGTGAGTATAATACTGCCAAAAAGAATGTTGATGAAGAACATTCACTGTGCCTCAAAAGAAGTCCAGCCCACTGAACACAATATGCCTGGCAGAACTTCCCCCTCTGGAAGTTCCTGACCAGGACTTCTTGAAGCCTAGTGACATGACGAGATAGCTACGGTCGGCTTGTATTTGTCAGATACTGGCTTAGGACTAGCCAGTATCTGAGAAAACAAGGGCAATTTGCCCCAAAAGCCATTGTTCATCTTCTACAAACATTCCTCCAGACTTTTAAGTCCAGCTGTAGACAAGTTCCAGGTTTTGGAAAACTCTTCAGTACTTTTGTGTGGTATCAGTAAGAATGCAGGACAGGACAGGGCACCATTAACAGGACTGACAGTAGTCCTTTTCAGGAGAAGAAACCTATTAATAGACATTGTGTGGTTACTGGGGACAAACAGTTTTTCACAGCCCTGGTAATTCCTATCAGACTGGTAAGTGCCTCAACAGGCCAAAAGAACATTCTTGACCACAGGTCAGACAAATTCTATATGATGCTTTTCTCCTCATTCTCTAAGTAGTCTGCTTGATTACAGTTCTTCTTTCTTTGTACCATCTGTTTGCAGCACTTTGCAAAATACAGCCTCTCCAAGCACAACAGCAATGTAAGTAAAGGATTCTGCACCATGAAGAAAAAAGCATGGCATATTGTTTCCTGGTTCAGAAGCCCAATACCAAGCCTATGATTTTCCTGGAACATGACCAAGCATCAGCTGTCCATTTCTAGCAGTATGCCAGCAATGAGGGAAGATTGAATTTCTTTAGATTGCTCAACACTCAGCACAGACTCTTCTGGGCTCAGGTGCCTGGAAACTGAAACTAGAGGGAAGAACAGCAGATAACATTAGGCTACAAAAGTCAAAAGAGAAGAAAGAATTATGGAGAAAATTATGGGTTTGTTTCTCTTCTTCCTCAAAACACCCAGACGCGATGGATGGTAAAACAAGTTGGAACACAGGGAACTATTATTAGGACTGAGGGTCTGAATATCAAGGAAATAAACAAGAGTATGTATGGCCAAGACTAAACAGTGGGAAAAATGGCATTGGAGAGAACTCCTGCCAGACACAAGCTCAACCTAATACTAGAAGATTTCCACTTCTTCTAATCGTGGAATGTTCCTACATCTTCAAAACATCCTTTCAAGAGAGCCCAACACAGAGCAGCAACTAAAGTAAGTGCTCTCAATACAATTTCTCAGAAAGACTGAAAGCCTTGCTTAGTGCTCCTAATAGATCTAGGTCCAGATCTTCTTTCAAGAGCCACTTTGAGAGAGAAGAGCACAATTCAGATTCTATAATTCAAGTATCAGCAGTTTGCCTTAATAAGCCTTTTAATTTAATGTTATTTCTTCTAGAATCAAATGACTAAGCCATGTTCTGGATTTCCAGACACAGATCCTCACTTGTTTAACTGCCAATGTGTCTACATTACTTTTGTAATAGAAGCAACATCTTAGGATGGGAAACTCGCTAAGTTTTTACATGAAATTGTTTCTCTCCAAAAATGTCAACCATACTAAAAAGCTTATGAGAATGAGTAAGTTGAAAATAACTGTGAGGCTAAAATGTTTTTAATGAACAGTTCATCTGGTGGAAGAAGTGCAGTCAAATGCTTAGCTCCGTATGACATGATTAATACACTTCTGTGAAATGATAACGTGCTTCTGGGTGATAAGGGCAATTCAGGTTTTCTGCTTTTCACTTGATATGAAAGAAAAGCTGTCTAATATTCATTATATGCCTTGTATATGGTTTACATCATATTTGCCTGTGTATTATCAAGTACCAAACAAAAAGCACTAACCCTCTACTAGTACCCTACAGGAGGAAACCACTGGGGCTACATGAGCAGACCATACAGCAGAGTCAGGTAAAAATTACGTTCACCAGCTGAGGTTAGCATTTACCAGACTGCAAGTTTATGCTTTGCAATATTATTTGGGGTCAGGCAGGAAGGATCAGTACTTAAAGTGAGAAGTCTCTAGCGTCAGTCCCCTGATTTGTGAGGATTACTCAAAATTGCAGTTACAGAGTGCATAAGCTGTTCTCTTTGATTCATGAACAATCTGAAGCACATAAATGAAGGTGAAGTTCAAAGAAATATCTGCACATTGAGGTCATTGTGAGTGTGAACTTTTTCATTCACTTCACACTACTGTAGAACTGTATTCAATGGAAAAAAATATTTTTCTTCCTGAAAAAACTAGTTTAATATCTTTTTCTCTTCCTCTCAAGTTCCCAAGTATATGTACCTTCATCACTGATACTATCTCTATCACTATTTCCACATGGAAAATTTTTAAAGAGGCAAAAATACAAAAAAAAATCAATGCCATCACTATTTTCTTATTTTACGAAGCCCTTATTTGTGTTTACTGTGTATATCCTAGTAGCCCTCTAAAGATGTCAATATGGATTGCAATAGGTACAGTGGACGACGAAAGGAGGAAACAAATACCACCTGAATACACAGGTAGAAAAAAAGCGGTTGCAATCTCTTCACTTTCTTTTCTTGATCCCACATTAGAGCAGCACTACCAATGAGGGAGACACTTCCAGATTTCCTGCATACTGTAGGTATATACCTGTAAGAACATCCAGTGAACCTGGACAAGTGGTTTACCTCAGTTAACACCTACTGCTAGTGTTAAATTGCAACAGTACCATTCATCCATTTTAGGAGTACATGGTCAAAAGCCAGGTGATAATGTGCAGCTACTTCTGCTATTTCCAGCTGGAACTTAGGAATACATGAAGTTATTGCCATAGAAACACTGGTTTTGGGATATTCCTTATATTGTTTCTACATAGCTACTAAAAGAATAGTTGCCTAATTCAGAGCTTCAGGACATGAATTAGAGAAAACACACATAGACAAGCCAAATGTTTTATGAACTCTGGAAAGACCAAAGCCATCCTTATCTCCCTTAAGAAACCAATGCCAGCCTAACACTCAAAAAACTACCACAAACCAAAACCAGCTCTTGCAGCAGGTCTAGATTTCACCTTATTCCTCTGTTTTGTCCCAAAGATCCACAGCATCACACTCAATAAAAAGAAACACTGAAACTCTTCTAGCAGTGGATTCAGAGGGTGCTCTTAAAGAGACTGTGCATCATCACAGTGAAAGCTTCACAGAGGGACAATCTACCTAAGAGTTCAGGAAAAGGCTCCATACCCACTCATGCCAGTGAAAAACTGATCCCTTCAAACACAAATCAGAACATTTTCTTTAAACTATATAGATGTCTTTGATCACTTTGGAAAGGCTAAAAATGGACACATTTTCACCACAGTACAAAATACAAGATGAGTCACCTACAGTAAAACCAACTAATGCTTATGAATAACAGTTTTTCCTTGGTATGCAAATCAAGTGCTACTGGGAAAGGAGCAGTTCCTTACAGGCACGAGAACAGAAGTAATTTCCCTCTTCTCCTTACTCATAAACCCATGCACTCTTCCAGAAACATAGTTTCACTGCTGAGTAAAGTTTATTACTATTTCTGTCAACAGCCTTGCAGACCTATGTCCTTACATGAAAATGTTATCAAAACTCCCTCTGTCCTTGTGATGGATGTGACTGCTTTCTGAACATCACAGACACTGACATTTTACCAGAAGATGAGTATTAGATAGACATAATCCACCTAAACGATTGTTGCAAAAACATGCTCAAAAATCTAGGTACCACGTTCACAAAGACAATAGAAAAACTGCAGAAATTTCAGTCAAATGGCAAAGCAGCAGGTCAGTCCTAAGTAGATTTTACTGAAAATCACAGATTAGTCTGAACACTACTGTTTCCATTTATATAGCTGGATTATTTCTGCATCTTTGTTAGTTCTGCAGTTGCTTTCTCTCTGATGTGGGGGTGTGTGAGAGGGGAAGCCAACACAAAAAAAAACCCCATGACACAAAACCCCCACAATTTCACAATTTTCTGAAAGCCTCCAAGGTAAAGTTGAAAATCTGAACTCCCCAAAAAAGCTAAGCAAAAGACATGATACACAAATCTACATCAAAAAGTTGTTGTTTAGCATTTCAACTGGAATTTCATTTTTTTTTTAATAATTCCAGACCTCTCCCCAATGGCAAACTTACAAGTACAAACAGCATCTTTATTTCTGACAAGTGAGTGATCTACTAGGATTCACAGCCTTTATCTAGATCCTTCTGTACATTTATACTTCTTTTTTCAATATAATGGCTGCAATGCAGTCCATTTTCAATTTTAAATGCAAAGCTATAGGATGTGAAACCCAGAAAAACCTGCCTTTACAGTCAACTACATTACCCTTTTCAGCTGTAGAACCTTTCTAGGCAGCAAACTGTTTAAGACATAAGCAATCACAAACCCAAAAATACAACATGCTGAATTCACTCTACTTCCCTGCATTAGCTTTTTCATCCAGTTTGTCATACAAACTCATCTTGTTCCAGGACACCCTACGGAAAGAAGTTGTGTTTCCTTCTTCAAGAAACTGTCTTGGAGCTGTGACAAAATCATGACATTAAAATCTTTGTGTAGCCAAAGGTCAGATAACACATACATATGGGCAATGTTTGTCTGCATTGTCTGTCCACGTATGTGGATAATAGGAGATTTTTTTCAGACCATCTTGTGTGGCAAGGTTTTGGTGGCTGGCTACAGGGACAAGACAACCTCTGTCAGATGATGTCAAAAGCTTCCTCTCAGTACAAGAGCCAGTGCAGCTAGCTCCAAAATAGAACCACCACTGGCCAAGGCCAAGCCCATTGGTGACGGTGGATCTGTCACAGCATGTGACACATCATGTCACAGCACAGTGGACACCATCTCTAAGAGAACATTTTTAAGAAGGGGAAAAACTGCTGCACAACAGCAGCGAAGCAGACCTCAAAGTCAGTGAAGAAGGTGAGAGCAGAGATGCTCAGGCACTGGAGCAGAAATTCTTCTGCAGCCTGTGCTGAAGACTATGATGAGGCAGGCTATCTTTTTGCAGCCCACTGAGGTCCATGGTGCAGCAGAGATCACCTGCAGCCCACAGAGGACTCCACATCTGAGCAGATGCCTGAAGGAGGATGTAACCATGCTGTAAGACATACTAGGGCAGTTCATGAAGAACTGCAGCACATAGGAAGGACTCATGCTGGGATGGACTTCATGCTGCAGCAGGGAAAGAATGTGAGGAGGGAGGAGCAGCAGAGATAAGTGTGATGAACTGACGACAGCCCCAATCCACCATTTTCCTGAGCCATTCAGATGGAAGAGGAAGAGAAGTCGGGAGCTGAAGTTGAACATGGGAAGAAGGGAGGGGTGAGGAAAGATGTTTTAAGGTTTGTTTTTATTTCTCATTATCTTTCTCTGACTTTTCATTGGCAATTAATTAAATTAATTTCTCCAAACTAAGTTTGGTTTGCCTGTGACCGTACTTGCTAAACCTTCTGTCATACATTTTCTTCAAAGGCCAGATGAGGAAGGTGAGTTATTAGAGCGGCTTTGGTGGGCACCTTGTATTCAGTCAAAGTTATCACAACATAACCTCCTTTCTCCACTGAATTTTACTTTAGTTTCCATATTGTCTCATTTTATATGTTCTGCACAAACGAACTATACTCTGGAATTTGCTTCATGTCTCCTAATTCAGTAACAGACTATGGAGGCAACAGTGGATTTAGTATCTCTTTCTCTGCAGTTGCCAGTTCTCAGCTTGTGATATCCTCTTTGACTTAGTAAAGTAAAGCATCTCATCGCTGGGTGATCTTGCCTTGCGAGTTATCATCCACTCTCACTCTGTTCCACCAGGAATTCCCACAACCCCATCACACTCTTACCTTTCTCAAGTAAACAAGACCCAGCTCTCCCAAACACTCCTACTACCATAGTTCCTTGTGCTCCAACTGATACTCATGGTAACATCTGAAAGCAAAAGCAGCAACACAGATGCATGTCAGCCAATACCTGTGACATATCCACATACCTCAGCAGTTTTCAGTTGTTTGTCTAGCAGCTTAGCAGCCAAAATAACCCTTTGACATGAAAACTTAGAAAGAAGACAAGTTACTGCAGTTATATCCAGGCTATATGGTCATTTTAAGAGACTAACTGATTTTGATGGGGATTGTTATCACCGGTATTTTTATACAACTGAACAAACTATCACTGTTGCGCTTAATGAAGGCATACCTCTCTCCAGTCCAGAACACAGGGCTCCCACATTTACAAAAAAAGCATATACACAGATTTAAAGGCACGTATAGTCCAGTTTTCTTTTAAGCATATTTCAGCTGAAGATCTCAGTAAGTAGCGTATAGAACTGGAAGAGAAGTTTCAAAGTAGCTGGATCATCCAGTCCCAACAGGAGAATTGTTAGCTATACCACTGCATACTGTAGATAAGTTTCACAAAAACCAAAAAAAATAACCTGTAAATTGACAATGCATTCAACACACATAATTCTAGGAAACTATAGAGCCAGCTGCAGCAAACCTTTTTTATATATCTCACATAATGCACTGAGGCAATTAGTAGAGGACTGGCCACTGCCAAATGGCAGATCTTTTAAGAGATACAGAGGAGACTGTTTATATATATGAGGTATCTAAATTTGTGTGTCTGTCTGTGAGCATTTCCACATGCATGCGCTATTTGTCTCTAGAAGCAAACAAACTCAAAGAATGCTTGTCAAAAGTAAAAGGGTTAGGATTTAAGACACTGGCTTTAACATCAGTCATCACCAGTTTTGAACTCTCAAGCTTTCTTTAAGGTCACTAGTATGTTATTAAGAGTAATAGCTAGTGGAAAAATAGAGAATAGTCAACAGAAATCTATATGTAAAGGAGACTTCGAATGAATAACAACCTTGTGACTTGAGATATATCAATTTTTTGTTTCAGCACACTACCCTTTTCAATTTCAACAGCTTCTGTTATCTTTAAAGCAAAACAAAGATTTCTAATAGCCTCTCTACAGTAATGAAGATTAGCCACTGGACTTCTGGATGAATGTCTCTTGCCCTTCTCTTTGCAAATACACATTTCAGAGTACAATAGCACATGACTTGTTAAACATAGGCATAAAGAGTGAAATCAACACAGACCAGTAAATCAGACATTAATTTTGTCTCCATGATACTCGATTTGCAAAGCTGAAGCATGACTATTTGTGGTTGATGGTGAGAATTATGTCTACGCTTCTGAAGGCAATAGAGCAAATCTGCTCCTCAAAACCTGCCTCCATCTGCTCTGTCTCACAACGCTTTCTGGAAAGTAACATCTGCAGTGCTTAGGTGAGTAAATTTAGAACTTAAACTCCCACTGCCAAGTTTTTCCAAAACAAAATATGCTACAGCCAGAGCAAAACTCTGCAAGTTCAGACTTAACCAGAGATGAGACTGCCACATTTCTTCTTAATATATAAAACAACCAAAGTCCACTTCCCCTTCTTTCATAAGTAATACATTCATAACAATAGCAGCTCGCTTCATGCGCAAGTCTTCCTTGGTAACACCAGAAGAACAAAGTTCTGAGCCCAGTTTTGCAGTTCATACAAAACCCTCACAATGAATCCAAGCAGTTGAACCAAGACAGCATTTTGTTTACCAGTGCTGAGAATCATTTTCACGTCCCAGAAATGTATCTCCCAGGACATGATTTTCCACCCTGAGCCTGCTAGTTTTATTTTCCATTGAGGACTCTGGGCAGCCATTTGGTTATCAAATGTCCTGGTTTCCCCTCTCTTAAGACTTTGTGATAGCTCTCCCCTTTTGATGTCACTGGTCCAATGATAACATAAAAAGCTTCAGTGGTCACAAGAACGCTGAACATAATAATCTGCAAGAGGTGCAGTTAGCCCACCAAAGGTTTTTTAACTGCACTTTGAAATTTGTTTTTCCAGCAACAGCATTGAAAAGGACAAGCCTAATTGGCCTGGGAGGTAGCAAAAGCAAGGAAAATGCCTGCACAGCCATAAGAATAATCCAGGAGGTTCCAGCATGACTCCTCAAATGAGCTGAAAGGAGCACAAAATTTTTAAACACAAAGAGCAGCAAACCTAAGACAGCAAGAGTTAGGCAAAGCAAGGTAAAGGCTTAAACCACAAAATTTTATGCGAAATCACATCTCAAATTCATCACACGGACTGACTGCATGGAAGAGGCAGCTGACACCCACACTCCAAAAAGGCATCACAAGGGCTCCAACATGGCTGAAAAGTTATTTTCAGTACCATACACAGCTGTTAGGAACTTGAAATTTCAAGCCTCTATAAGCTGGTGGTCTACATAAGGGAACACACAAGTGTATTTGTAAGCCACAATTCTCCAGATGCACTGTGTCTACAATTCAAGAACAACGGGGTTATCGGACCAAAATGGTCGTATTGATGGGTTACCTTGTTTCTCAAAATAGGACAAACTCTCACAGAATGTGCAATGCTCTCCTAGGGTGACGTTAAGTTTGTATCCCCAGTTGTCTGTAGAGTGATGCCAGATATTACATCCTGTACCTTTAAAAGTGGGTCTGAGAGCAAAAGGGATGGGGAAGCGTGGTTTGGTTTTCTTCCAGGAAAACTCTGCTCCCCGGAGTGGCCTTGAAGTGGGGGAGTTCAGCACATGGCGAGACGGAGAGAGGCTCTGCTTTTTTTTTCCAGTTAGTTAGTTAGTTGTAGCTAGTTAGTTAGCTGTAGGTCTTGTAGCTACCTGAAGTGGCTTTTTCCTCTTTTTTTTCTTTTTTTTTTGCCTCTCCTCAGAACTGTTCAAATCTCTCTGGACTGAGGACCTGGGGGAAGCGCCAGGGGGCTTCCACCTGAGACCCACCCCACCAAAGCCCAACTCTGCGCAGTAATTCCTTTTTTCTCCCAGCACCAGAGGAACAGAGCAACAGAACAGAGAGACTATCTTCAGGCGTGGAGATCTTCTCTCTCTAAATTTGTCATCTCTCCAGAGCAGCATGAAGTTTTTGTTATTGGGTATTGTTCAATTTATTGTGCTGGGGAGTGCTTTGCCTGTTTAATAAACAGGTTTTTTCCACTTCTCTCTGAGGAAGTCTTTTCCCAAACTGGTTGGGGGAGGGAGGGAGGGCCCCTTAGGAAGTTTTCTCCCAAATCTGCCTGAAACCAGGACAATTTCCAAGTCATTTTTATGTCTGAGAATACCATCCTTGCCCCTTTGGATATACTGATGGAGTTAGCATAGGATAACTTTCTAGCACAGGCAATCCCTAAGCAGTAACTCCAAAGGCATTGCATAATAAATATCAAAGTATGTCAGTATACAGATATTCAACAACCAACTGTACTAAGCAGTATTAAAGTATTCTCACCTCTGCAGAGATTATAAGGTCTTTCATGGTTATGCTAGACCTTCCTCTTAAAGAGAGGGAATAAACCTTAGAGAATATTTCTTCTTTGAATTGTGTAAATTTAAGATCTTTCGAAGATCAAAATTAAAACCACTCCAGGTGGCCATCATTCAGGTATCTCTTTTCTGGACAATGAACCCTATTTTGAAAATCCATAGAGACATAAAAGTTCATAACTAGATACGGCGCCTTGAAAACAAAGCTCTGTTATAGCATTGTACAGTGGTAGAATGATCTCCCATATCTTGCTTTCTAATCCAAATTATTAGACTTCTTCTTTACCTCTTTTGCTACTTGAGACCAAAAAAACCCCACGGGGCTAAACCAGTAGAAAATGGAGAAACACAAAGCTGCAGAAGAACTAAGTTACTAGAAACATTTACCTGTCTATGACGTCAGTCAAAAACAGAAAATGCAGCATCTGACAGGAAACAAAATCTTGACATAATGCAGCAACGTTATAGAAACGCAACAGAATAATAAATGAAACAAATGGCACTACTCTTTGTTTTAAAATGCTTTAAAACCACTTTTGCCCCAACCTAGCTGATGACTCAGTAACTCCAGAACACCCTGGCATCCTCGTTTGGCTTCACTACACACACATAGCCTCCAAACAGCCCACAAAAAAGAGATGCAGATGACGCTTCAGTTAATTCACAGTAAACAAGTCCATAACAATATGGGCAGTTCACTTACTTTGAAAATTCTCTTTTATGGCCCAAATGTTTTAAGAGTGACCCTCAAAAAAAAACCCAGTTGTTACATGAACATCAGAAATAACAAAAATCTGTGTTCATGGAATTCTGTTATGTATTTTTACGTTTTCTCCCACAATAACACAGTTTGCCTCCAAACCCTTACAATTCCCATTCCCTGCAATTCCTTTGGTTTCCTCAAGATCCTCCTTTATTTCCTGTGTCCCTGTCAGCGAGATCATACACTGCAGCTGTATGTCCAACTGCCCAACAACTACCTGTGTCCATGGATCAATAAAGTCAGACAAAACAGCATCAGATCCCCTCAAACTGTTTGCTTGAGAGAGCAGACTAATTTATCTGATACTCACCAGTAATTTTCTAGAAGTCTTTATAAAAAACACTAAAAAGCCTCCCCCAAGTTTGAAGCTATTTACAGAGAAACAGGACTGAGTGAACATTCTTTACTTAAGAGTGCCAATTTCACTTTTACATGGGAAGGCGGCCTGAGGAGGTCATATACTGCAGTTTTTCACTCTTTTCCTGCTTCCTGCTGTGTTCATGTTTTATATTATTGACTGAATTCTTGTTTGTACCATTCTGTCTTAAAAATACTATAGAAAATGTATACAATAGTAGAGTTATCATATAAGAAACACCGGTTTGGTAAAGACTAACAAAAAAAGGATATGAATACATCAGTAAATATACTTTTACCTTTTCTACATATCCTCCAAGTTTGGAAAAAAAAATTCTCTCACTGCTGAACACATTTCTCAGTTAATTTTTCTGGCACTTTCTGAGAATGTACCAGTATGACAGGAAAGACAGGACCCAATATCCCCTATACTTCTAGGACTGAAAAGTAAAAATTGAAGTGCATACTTTTGTCTGGCAGATGAAAACAGACTGTTTGTACATAAACTGTCGGAACCCAGGACATCCCTCTAGATGTCCTGGGTGGTCCGAGACCCCAGGAGGGGGTCCAGAGACCCTGGTACAGTGATAAAAACACCAGTGCCTTTGATTTTACCCCTTGGGAGTGATTGCCAACATTATATGAAGAGTTACAAGCCACGGGTGTGTGATTAGGATAATAGATAGCCATTTTGAGGGATAATGTGGGATTTTGGGGATTCACAAAGGAGGCTCAAGGAGACAAGATGGAGGGATTTGGGTGTGTCCCTTGTCTTCTTCTTCTTCTTCTTGTCCTCCATCTTCTGCTGTGGTGGTGGCACTTTGGGATTGGTTTAGTGTGAAAGTGCACTGTTTAATAAAGGTGATGGGTATTGGTATGGTATTAAAAACATAGAATATGTAGCACACAGTATAAGAGATAGCGACCGCCCAGGAGCGGGGCAGATAGCCTTGGGCAGCGGTGTAGGTAGCATCTACGCTGCCTGGAAAAGAAATGTTTGGGAACAGAAGAGAATAAACAGTATTGATAAAGAAACCGACGCATCCTGACTCCTTCTTCTGGCATGGGGCTTGGAAAACCGGACTTCATCCACAATCTCGGAAGGCTATCAGCCCGGGATCCGAGAATAAACCAGCCAGTAAAATAGGAAGAAGGGCTGAGAGGCAGAAGTGTAGCTCTGCTTTAAATACAAAGATCTATTGATGCTTTACCCAGAAGCATTTATACATTAAATACCCTTCACAAAAGGTACTTTTGGGTGTGTGGGAGGAAGCATGTGAAAAAATCAAGGTTGAAAAAAAAGCAGTCTCACAGGACTGAGGTGACACTTGTATGCTGAAGCAAACTGAGTTCTCACCATCACTTCTGACCTCGTGCAACTAAACCAGACCCAGATTGCTATTTCTTCTCTATTTGAATGCCTGAAGCAGGCATCCCCAGTCTAAAGGTAACATGCTCACTACACAGTAACAAAGTTTTTCACACTGCAAGAGACTGCTGGGTACTTGATAATTCAATCCTCCTGCTCAGACCAGGCCAATTCAGAGCAGTGCCTTATCTAGCAAAGTTCTAAATCTCTCCAGAGTTGCAAGGTCCGTAATGTCCACAGTTCTCTGCTTCACAGTGAAGGAAGATTCTTCCTAAAAACATCTGCCACATATTTAGGTGTTTCAGCCTGAGCTCTACTCCCAGAGACGAGCCTTACCACCATGCAAAAGTCTGGCGCTATTTTTTCTTTATCTGCCAGAAGAGGAGGATAGATGCCACTAGGATCTCTCAGCTGGGATCTCCCCTGGGCTGTCTCTTCAACCACGTTGTGCAGTTCTGGTGTCCTCTACCTCTCCTCACAGGCCCCATGCTCCAGCCCCTACCTAAGTTTGCTGCCCTTGAGCAAGTGAGCTCCACTAGGTCAGGAGCTGCTACCCACCCATTCAACCCCCAGGTGGCACACAGCTCTTCTGCCCCAGTGCAAGCCTCAGCCTTTGCTGAGTGCCGTAAGGTCCCTAATTCTGCAGGCCATCAAGGTCCCTCAGAATAGCACATACATACTGCACCCCACCATACTGACTGGTCCTCATCATATTATGTAATCTGTGGGCTCGATATTTCTGAGTCTGAGAGCTGTGCTAGTTTTCCCAGGCAAGCCTTTCAGTAGCCCTCTCTCTTCCCAAAGCAGTTATCTAGAAAACTGCTTCTCTCTCGTAACATGTTAAGTAAACAGTTTCCTTTTACGCATAACACCCACTCTCCCAGGTATTGTCTGTTGCTTCTGTTACTTAACCAATGAAGAGAGGTGTCAGCTTTTGTAGCAGAACATGCTATGTAAGAAACCAAGGAAATTGCAATAAAGCCTTCTGTTGTCCTCATGCTAGAAACTGGAGTCATTCTTAGCTTTTTGATCATGGAGTTCTGTGTCGCTGTGGTTCAAAACAGCATCATAATCAGTGAGATAGCTGAGGATCACTATTCCACCAGAGAGATATGTTGTTCCACAACTGGATTTTTTCCAGGTGGCACAATGCTAGTCACTACTGAATAATCTTTATAATCTTTACCATATTTACCACTTTCATAGCTCTTCCCTAATCCTTCATGTTCAGAATGCCTCATCAAACAAAAAGCTGCCAAAATGCAACAAATCCTTTAAGTTATTTTTCCTCAGTGTCCAAATTCTTCATTAGTAATATTTTTGGTATCTCATTGCAAAAAAGCAGAATCCATGCCCTGTGGGCACAAGAGACTGACAGTGTTTTAAAAATTAAATTAAGTTTTAGTAAAGAAAAGAATATTTTTCTATCTCATTCACTTTTTCAGTCCAACTCAACAGGCCCTTACGATGAACAACATCAAATACATCTTGACACTCATTTTCTTGAAATATGTCCCTGCAGTATGTACCTCAGTTTGCGGACCTTTACAAGCATAATATTTCTTAAGTTTGAAGACACTTGTCACACTGGTGGCTAAAAGCTTTCATTTCCACGCCTCCAAAAGTCAAAATGCATTTCTGAAACAGCTCAGAAGTCTAACCTCCAAAATAAGGTGCAAAAGCAATTTTCAGATCATATCATAAACACTTTATGTAAATTTGCTCAAAAACATGCACAAACCACAATGATTACAGACTCACAGGGGTTCTGTGCCAAAAGGCTCAATATCCTACTACTAAATCTGCATGATAATTCTTTCCAAAAACTACTGCTTACTCTGCTTGGCTTTGGGCCATTTCAACTTATAAACAGGAAAAAAGTGATGCCATGGAAAAGATATATACATAAAGCCTGCACACACTAAAAAAAAGCAGATGAACACATTTTAAATGAAAATTCAAAAAATCACTTTAAAATGTTGACATGTAGGTAGGGAGGCAAAAAATACACCACAATCCAGATCCTGCAAACATTTGCACAGGCTCCTAATGAAAGCAGAAGTATCCATGTGCCTAAAAGCCAAAACTTCACAAAGCAAGAACCTAAGCAGAGAGTAAACACAAATCTCTAATATTTTCACTCTGCAACTTGAACATACTTTAGGTGCCAGGCAGCAAGAGATAAGAGGAGATAACTTTCAGCTGTGCTGAAAAAACAGGCAGCAAATGTTTTCAAACTGTATGCTGCTGTTCTGTGGTGCAGGTTCAATAATACAGCACAGAAGCTGTTCCAAGTATTCCCCGACAGACTCAACTGTTCTATATACACAGCTAATGTTTCTAGCCATACTTCGTGATTTAATAGCCATTCCTCAGGCTCTTACACAACTAGAAGTCATGCAAACAAATACAATGCATGGCTTTTAGTAATTTTTAGACTATTTAAGGGTAGTCTTCCTAACAGGGAATTTTCAAAGCATGCAGATTATGAAGTATTTTAATAAGATTCACAGAAATCATACTTTACTCCTCCACAGGCTGGCAGAAAATTTATAACATCACTACATTCCTAGCACCCACCTTCCAGAAAAATGTGCACAAGCACAAATAACATTTTTTTTTTTAAGTAGAGACTGGTAGCATAACAGGAAGAAATGCAATTCCACTATTCATAAAGGATACCAGAAACAATCATAAGCACCCTCTAACTGTTTAAGCAGTATTCATTACTGATACTGGCAGCACACCCTTGTACTACAGTTGTGTACCTTGCAGAGAACATAAATTCAGTTAAAGACTTAAGAAGTTTTTCAGGGGGTTATTTTGCTGGAATGTTTTTCTTATTGTTGTTTTTGTGGGGGTTTGGATTGGTTTTTGTAATTGAAACGCTAGAGTTTCCTGTAATATTTTAATTTCCCATTTGGGATTGTCCTAGAAGTTGGTGACCAAGCCCAAACACTTAGAGATGTGAGCTTTGAAATACGACAGCGAAGGCTGGTGGTTATGACAGCCCGTGTTCAAGAAAACCACACCAGCTACCAGACAATGCAGCAAGCAACACAGATTATTTGTCTGGATGCAGAACCCCAGTAATTACAAAAGACATTAGAGGAACATCTTGACACACTTTCCCACCAAGAGACTGATAAATGATGTTACTTTTTCATACATCATGATGGCAAAGGACTTGTGTAAGAGAGATGATGTAGAGACTCAACCTAAACACAGTGCCAGGGATAATAGGAACAGCAACTCAAGAGCGTAGAACTGGGATGCCAGGCTCTCCATTGAGAACATCCAAAGAAGAGTTTTAGGAATGAACATTTAGAGCATGTGTGTGCATTTCAGAAGCTCAGAAAACACTGTGTATCATGCTTGCTTAAAATAATTGCAAAAATACCTATTTAAAAAAACTATTTTTACTATTTTTTACTATTTAAAAAAACTTCCTGCATCTCTCCTTAAGTGAAGTATGCATTCTTTGCCCTACATTACACATCAAGCAACTTAGTGAAGGCAGCTTTATTTTACATCATCAAAGCACAAGAAGGAGTATTTTTCCTATCAAGAATGGAGGATCTTATCTTTATGCAAGGAATTCTAACAACTAAGCATTTACTGTACTTCACATACACAAGCAAGAAAAAAATGGTTTAGAACAAGCGTAGAAGAATGCAACCAGAAGGTGGTAAGAAAAGGCACTGAAAAAGGAGTAACATAACAAAACAAACAAAATGGAGTAAAACAAAGGTGGGGAAAAGCAGCACTATCTTATTAAAATATTAACGTAAAGGGAGTTCTCAGTGGCCATGATTTAATCCTGACTAAGTAACAGCAGCAGCTCTCCATCGCTCTTCCCCTTTGCCAGTGGGATGTGAGCAACAATTAGGAACGGTAAAACTTGTGTACTGAAGTAAGAAGAGTCTAGGAATTAAAATAAAGTAAAATACTAGAATAACATTAATGATATAGTATTATAATTATAATGGAGAGAAGAGTGAGTGAGCAGAAAGGGGTGACCCAGGAATAAAACTCAAGAAAAACAAGTGATGCACAATACTATCAGTCACCACACACTGACTGATGCCCAGAGTGTCTGCCAGGAAGAAAATTAACTCTATTCTAGCTGAAATCAGGGTGCTGAAAAATTTGTAACATTCTCTCTTATTCTGGTACCCTACCTTCTTGTTAACTCATCTACATCTTGCGTCACATTAACAGCAACAGTTACAACTCTTATGTTTAGGTGACACATCTCCATTTGAACTTCTAATATGAAGCAGATGCCATACAAGATCATTTAAAATACCTAAGGTGCAAAAACTAACGAAAAAGTTGCAAAGCTATTAGTTGAAAAACATTTAAAGTCTATCTTCCTAAGGGGGAAAAAAAGTGGTCAAAAAGATTGTCTGCACGTGGATTTCATTTTGCCAAGATAATTTGCTGTATAAGGGCTGTATAAGCAGCAAAACTAAACATAAAAGGGCAAAGAAAAAAACCTCTGAAGCCCACCATTATTTTTTAATTGAACACAGCTTTTCCAAGAACTTACAATGTTCTCAATCATGCTTATTGTCTTTAAAGCATTTTCTCATTTTAACCTTTCTGTGACAAGGCAAATATATTTCTCAAGCTCAGTATTTTGATGACTTAGACCAAAAGGATAGTTTAGATTCTTTCATAAGCAGATGTTGCAAAATAAAGCATGCATTTCCAAATTACAGACATATCTCTAGTCTTCTTGCTATTATTAAACTGAAATTTGTACTTTAGAGAATAGTCTGTATTTTTAATTTCCATGCTTTTGCGTATTTTATACCTAAAATATGCCAGATTAGACTAGGATCAAGTTGTTCATACTCTATGAACTACAGTCAAAAGAACTGTATATTAATTTTGTATTATATATTTTCTTAAAAATAGATTTGTTTCAGTCTCACACTATCCTTACTTATGTTGGGGGCAGTGGATGGCAGTATATTAACACTTGCTAGCATCCACTTGAGCTGCCTTGATGCTGGCACCTCCAAGGCACACCTCCAAAGAACAATTTCAAGCCATAAAACTGTAATTTCCAGTTCCTGTAAATACTACAAGGTAAAAGTGAAATAAAAATATAGAAGTGATAGTCACAGAGCATGGCTTAAAATGAATGCAGCTTATCTGAAAATAATTGTTAATAAAGTACATTTGCATTTATTCCCCAAATAAATCCGATAAATATGCATATCTCTTATAACCAACTTCTTGAAACAAACATTTGTTATATGTCTGCTAACATCAAACTTGTAATTACTATAATCTATTCAAAGTGCACCTAATTTACGTAAAAAACAAAGCCTCCTATCTTCCTTTATAATTCAAAAGTAGCAAAACTAACATACCAGCATTATAATAAATAATTCTGATATGCTAAAGGTTATTGCAATCTCGTGTCCAAAACAGATTATGTTCAAACATGCAAAGTAACAGATTTACAAGATTGTGCTAATTCTAACCAAGAAGTACCATCAAGCCATTTCTTTATATCACACTTTGACCAAATTAAAATGGAGATGCTACAAAGATAGTTTCTGGTTTCAGGTGCAGAGGGGGTGTGTTTGTTTATTTTTTCTTTAATCTATCAAAATCAATTGTAGCTCTTGAAAAGTCTTCACATACTGAACAAGCTTCTCTTGCTCCTACCAAGAAGCTATCTTTCCATCTCACTTTATTTTATATGGCTATAAAGCTGTGAAGGCATCAGCATGCCAGAAATAAAAAAACTAGCATCTATCACCAGGTATGCCAGAATTAAATAAGACTCTCACTGTAAAGCCACATTAACTGCTCTCCAGTTTGAGAACAAACCCACAAATACCACACAGAGAAGGTATAACTATGAACAACTGCTAAAAGCATAAAAGTTCCTATGTGTCAATATGAACACACAATACTACTACAACTGCTCAGTATATATGGAATTAAGCAGAATCACTAATAATTCAGCTTTCTACTGCACTTAACTGATACCTCATATAATCTTAACAAGAAGTCCAACTCCTCACATTCTGCAATCAACTAGGTTTGAAAACTGGCACTAATCCTTTCAGCAGCAGTTTCAGCTTCTCCAAACTTGAAAGACTTAGCAAATGACAGTTATCTGCCAAAAATAAGCACCTTCCATTTCCCCTCGTAATGTAGGACTTACCCTTGTGTGCACCTTAGAAAACTACTTAAACTAACTAAAGACTTAGCAACAGAAAAAGAAAAAGCAATATTAAGCAGACTTAGCAAAGTTCATCAGACGACATCCAAAGAGCTGATATGAGTAACAAAGATGTTTAAGAAAAAAGCTGTTTTCACCAGTTATGGACATAACACTATGTCTTAAATACACAACTTTCAAAAGCCATCTTTCCTTTCCAGATGTTGCATCCTGAGAATGTCAATACAGACCTAAAAAAACCAAACCAAAACAAAACATGAACACCACCCTAAGAATTTCCACTAGCTGACAATCTTTCCCCTAGGTGAGTTACTCTTTTTCACCAAGGAGATGCAGGTATCCTAGTTGAGGCAAAATACTTTATGGACAGTGAAATGCCTTTTAAGATCAGGATAAATTTTCTAAATTAAATTAAAAAATCAGCAGCATTTCTAGTCCAATATCCTTTCACATTTGACAGCCATGAATGGAGATGTTCCATTCTGTTGACAGATACTGGAAAAAAACACAAAAGAAACAACACCAAAAGAGACCTAACTATCACTTGAACATTTTTCTACTGGGAGAAAAGACATAGCAAACATTCTCTTAACCTTTCATGTAAAGTACAGCAATTTCACTACCCTTCAATGTTTGAAGATTAGATCACAATACAAGTTTTTTATCAAAAGTTAATGTCTTAGGACCAAGAGTACAACTAAGAAGATGTGCAGCAAAACAATCCAAATTTGGCCCTAATGCCTGAGTTTGGTTCATCATTTTTCCCTCTGGTGACAAATATTTGACTGAAAAAGACTCTTCATTAAGAGTCTTTTCCTTTGGAGAAAAGCAAACAAACACTCCTCATGCCCAATCTAGAAATCTCCTGGATTTGTCTGTAAATTATGACACTATTTCAAAGTTACAAGATGAATTACATATCATACTATCTGAAAACGTTTTACGTATTTTTTAGTCAATGACTAGCAACAAGCAGTCACCTGCTACTGTGACTTAAGCATACTGTAAAACTTAACCTTTCAATCTGGGTGTCTACCAAAACTTCAGAACAAACCTCAAAAAAGCCACTTTCTGGAGAATAAAAAGTCCAGTATTCCCTAATCCAACACTAAGGTCTTTGCACACTAGGCCTGTGATGAATTTATTGTATGGTAAAAGTTATAGTTCTCTTCTCCATCATGACTTTCCAAATCATGGAAAATACAAAAGCTTTTATCTCACAATAGTAGCGTACTAGGTCAATTTGTGTATAGGATTGCTAAGAGCTTAAGAAGATTAGGAGAGGTTTTGAGATCAGGCTTTAAGAGAAGGTTATCATCTACACCAGGAATGTCCGTGCAATTTTAAAATAAAAAGTTGAAATAGAGCTTCATCAGATAAAACCTCCATTTCCAGATAACATATACTGGAAAAATATTTTGCTCCTATATATTTTATTTGGAAGGCCTGGGAGAGACTAATCTGGCCCATGTATTGTGTGATTGCAGGACATAGTAAAAGCTGCTTTTGAACTATGTAACACAATGCAAAGGTAAAAATTCAAATTCTCCCTCAACTTTCTGCATTGTAATCCTTACTGTTGTCAATCACGAATTTCAAGAGGAGCTTGAAATAAAAAAACCTACTTCATTTCAGAGCAAGATTTCTATCAGTATAAACACCCATACCACAGACTCCAACTAAGTGCCCAAGACATAAGCACCACTAAAAATACATGCTAAGAAAAGACTTAATTAGACACCTCACTTCTTCACCCTCCAGGCCCAAAGAATGATGTCTTGTTTTCTGACCTTCTCCCATACCACTTCTAATTAGTAACTTCGCATATGCATAAACAAGTTCATTCTGGCTGCCACTCACAAAGAACAGCTAAGGAAAACATCTAGGCCCTGATCCCAAAACCACACAGACACGCGTTTAAATGTAAGCATGTGGGAAACTCCAGCACAGCCTTGGAAGCGGCTCTTGTGTTTGACTATAAACAAGCACATCAACCCGTATGTTGGGACCACAGTCCTGAAAACATCGAAGCTTCAGGATGAGCGAATCACATGTCCAAAACCAGCTCCTTAGAGGGACCCTGCTGTGGGGCGGTTTCTAAGAGGAAAACACGTCAGTGGAACTGACGATGAGAGCCCCGAGGACACTCAGC
This sequence comes from Hippolais icterina, assembly GCA_013400075.1. Classification (NCBI taxonomy): domain Eukaryota; kingdom Metazoa; phylum Chordata; class Aves; order Passeriformes; family Sylviidae; genus Hippolais; species Hippolais icterina. The sequence continues at coordinate 50,599 of VWYN01020200.1, read as the reverse complement.
GAGGGTCTCACAAGGCAAAAGCCTTGCAATCAGCATTTTGGAGCATCACGCAAGAACTCGATGCGACCGATCACTGTGCTCCGTGAATCCCCGCAGTTACCAGCAGCCCGCTGCGAGGGGCGGAGCCTGGCTCCGGGCACGGATACGGACACGGACACATCGCGCCCTCTCTCTCTCTCTCACACACACATACACACACACACACACATCCTCCCAGGAGCGGGGCGCAGCCGGCAGGCTGCAGAAAGCCGCCAGCCGCTGCACAAGGGAGGCAGGGCGGCAGAGCCGGCGAGGCCCCGGCGCTGCCCAGGGCACATCGAAGTGTGATGAGACGCAGACGTGAGGTCGAGCGCACACCGTGCCCCGCACAGCGCGACCCCTGCGGCTGCACCGGCGGGCAGGGCCGCGGGGCTGGGAAGCGCCGGCGGCGGCAGCGCGTGCCCGACCAGCACTGCGGGCC
>VWYN01020200.1:13779-39537 GCA_013400075.1 Hippolais icterina | reverse complement strand
GGTGCAGAGCAGCTTTAAAGCAGCGCCGAGGCAGCGGGACAGGGCCGGGCCAGCTCCAGCAGGGCAGCAAAAGGAGAAATCAGGATTTCCTGGGCACACAAGCAGATGATGGTAGCTCTCTTCAGGATCAGATCCCGGTGGTGCCAGTGAAAAATCCACGCAGCAACGGCAGCCTTGTCCTCTTCCGATGCAGACCACACCAAAAGTGAAGCTGGCCCCCAACCCCCGTCTTTCTCCCCCGCCTCGGGGAAACTCCCCGAGACAAAGGGTGTAGCCAAGTGCCAGCCTCCATCCAGCCTCCATACTTTGTTTCACCTGAGCACTGATAAGTACTCAGTAATTAGTTGCCTTGGGAAAAAATTCTATAGGTGAAAAAAAGAAACAAACCTAACCCCCAACATACCCCTCTGATGTTTGTTTGCTGGTGTTTGATTTGGAGCAGCCTGGAGTGACTGATAGTGCAGGGCAAGGTACTGCTGTAACAGATAGCAGATAACAGGTCATGAATTTGCATGCAGCAGAATTGTGAGCATGCAAGTTTCTGAGACAGTTTTGTGACAGAACACACAATATATCCAGACAGTGAGGAACAAATACTCCCAAGCATGAGCTTGCACTTGTGCATCAATAAGAATACAAATCTTCAAGGGTCTGCAAAGGTCAATTTCCTGTTTCAGTGGTCAATAAGATATCCAAAGAGAGTTCAGAATGACTGCATCAGGCATGTTTTTCACAAAGATGAAAGAACCTTGCTGAAATCAGAGACATTGAGATGTGTCTGTGAGGATTGACGCAGGGAGGAGAGCTCAGTTGGTGTTCCACCTTTGTCATGCCAAGAAATAAATCAGACTCACTCAGTGTTTGCTATGGCGTCTGCCTCTCACATCATTGTGTCCAGGAGACAGAAAAGCAAATGCAGCTGCTGTGGTCCTGAATTAACTGTTGGGAAAGTGTTGGTGCTTGAAACAATTAAAATTCCTACAGAAAAGTGATCATCCCATAAACACCTGCCTGGCCAAGTCATCACAATGCATTAGCACAAATTACTTCAGGCTCCAAGTAGGTCTGACAGCAGCTGTCTACAGTGAGAGGGGCAATGGGGATATGTAGAGCAATAGACAGAACAGAGAGACAGATCATTCCAGCGTGCAGTGGGAGGAGGTGGAAGAAGGGATGAGCTAACCCATAGGTATGATTCTGGCCATTTAATTTGTTTGTAACATATATCTAAACGATTCCTGAAGATAGGCCTGTCTTTGAAATCAGTCCTTACTGAACTGGGACCAGAGAACCTCGGTCATTTGTACTGGGCACTTCAAAGAGAGCACCATGCAACCCATGAGGTGCACAAACCCTCACGAGGGTTTTCCGCTGAACTGAGGCATGGGCTTTGCAAGAAGGCAGAGCAAGGACTGGTGAGTGCCTGAGCCACAGTCTTGCCAGGCTTAAGATCACCATTACGATTCCCATGTTTGGAACTTGGACGAAAATCTAGCATTAGCTTAAATGGGACCAGCAGCACTAGCATTTCATTCCCTGTGTCTGACATACACCTGAAAGACCTTGACTGAGTCTAAGGAAGAACAAAGTCCTAAAACTCCCTCTGACCATAGATATGGGCAAGGATTCTAGCTGGAAGGTCAGGATGATGGTGCCCAAGATGGCATAACTCTGTAGCCCAGCTATGAGGTACAGCTAAGTCCCCCAAATCCAATGTATCGTATGCTTGATAACAGTTTCCATTCTACAAGCCCCACTGTACTTCACTGCCTGTAGAGAAGACGCGAATATCAGGAACTTGATACTGGAACAAGATCTAGAATCAATTCAGACAGTGCTGCAGGAAGAAAATTTTAGGAAATCTACTTCAATTGGATTGAATAAGCTATTCTCTGGAACTGCTGCTGTGTTGGCCATGTCTTTTGCAGGTCAGGAAACTATGATACTTCATGTGTCCCAGCTGTTTCCAGCCTGTACGCCCACTCTCCACCCCAGTTCTTCCCTCCTACATTTCAAGAAGATCTATAGCATGGAGGACTATGAAGCCCTGGGGTATTGTGGTACAACATTACTGCACAATAAAATCTTTCTCCTATTTGACCTCAGCAAGTTAACTAGATTCCAGTAGTGTATATTTTTCATCTCTGCTCTCACCTCATTTCTGACGCCATGTGAAGACCTTGTTCTCAGTGAGGCTTCAGGACCTGTGCAGCTTTACCAAATGGAGCTCTCTGAAGCAACTTACAAATGTACAGGGACTTCCTCTGGGTGGCAGGAAGTACTGGAGAATTATTTGATTTGCAGCAGAAAAACTGCTGCAAGGGGCAGGAGATGTCAAGGCTAGATGGCACAAAGAATGAAGTACCACATTTTTAATAGGTGATGTTCAGTTTTTGAGCTAACTTCCAAAAGATCTAGTGGTTTCTTTTGAAGACTCCAAAATCATATGAGATTGTTTTCCTGAGAAAATTGTAAGACAAACACTAGTCTAAACGTCCAATATTGATGTATTTAAAGCCAAAGATGAAGACAGAACAGAGGTCTAAAGTGACTACCTCTGGTTTGTAAACTGCAATGCGTTCACTAGCTAACGGTGATTGATTGTGTTGACAAGCAGTTGCTGGGTGACAGTCATAGGTATTTGCTCCTCTATATTTGCTTCTCTGATTAAACCTGCAGAGTTTAATCAGAGTCATGGTCAGAGTTATGCATATGACCATAGGAAATCCTGTCCCTTTCCTTGAAAGAACTGCACAGCAATCCTAGCAATAATGGGGTACACTCCTGCTGTGTGTATGCATGGATATGGAAATATATATATATGCACTCAGACATACATATGTACACAAATACACCCAGAGGCATAAAAGGATGAAACAAAGGATATGTAGAAACTTCATAATCTCTGAGAACTCCTTTGTAAATAAGATGTCAATCCTTTTTTTGTCAAATAAAAAAAAAATCTGAAAACACTTTAGCCAATAAGTAGTCATGATCACTGCTAGGGACATAAATCCCACTCTGCTCAGGCTGCTTCTTGTCACTAAAAATTGCCCAAGCAGATGAGTGCTGTTCTCTGCAAAATGCAAATTCCAAATCTACACTGCTGGCTATAGCTTAATGCTTGGAACTCTAATGTTTTTCATGCTTTCAGCATGAAAAAAAAACATAGAAAAACACCAACCATATGAGCAACTTCTGTTGCAGTCTTCATTTTGAAGATGTGGGCTGATGAATGCAGTGAAAGCTGCTTACTCCCCCTCCTTCTGACCTCCATTCAGACAAGCAAGATCAAATTCCAATTTACTGATGAGAAACTGGAAGTCATTGGACAACCCTACTCACATAACAAGTTTATTAGTCTTCCAAACATCAGAAGCAGGACTGCATTTTAGTTGATTAAACATTAGAGGAGTAAAAAAGTCCAGATAGCTGGAAATGATTTATGAAGGAAATTTTAATTTATATTTTGTACATTGGTGATGATTTTAGGTGAAAGACACGTGATGTTGCCCTGTTTTCCTGGAGCCTGCCAAGGGGAAGTGGTGAATTAATGCTTTGGTTTTCTTTGCTTGCCTGTGCAGACTTTGCTTTACCAGTTAAACTGCTTTTATCACAACACATGATTTTTCTGCCTTTAAGCCTTCTGATTGTCTTCTCCATCTCACTGAATGGGAGTGGTTATGTGGGGTTTAGCTGCCTGCTGGGGTTAGTCCATCACGATCTGCCAGCAGTAAGCTCCTGCCATGGTTTCTGAGGTGGAGAGCTTTCAGGCAAAGCAGAAGCGCCATGAGACATGGATATATGCTTTTTTGCTGCCTTTTTTTTTTCCCCCTGATGTTGCTAATTTTAACTTTTAATGCAATCTTGTAATTTCTGAGCAGAAACTGTGGCTGTTGTCTGCAGATACTTGTGGAACTACAGTGACATTCTCGCAAGCCACTGGTTCCAGATTATTCAAGCAACTTCAAAGGTGTTTCCCTGAGTAAAAACATGGGTCCATACTACAAAGTAGCATTTTCTCTCCCTTCTCCTGATGAACAGTGGCACACGCTCTCCCATCTTCTTCATCAGCATTATTAGTTCAATTCCTTCACATGTGCAGAGGACCCTGAAACTAGTAGTTGTGGCACGATGATCTGTTGAGCCTTGAGGCTCAGTGTAAGTGTTAAAGAAGTAATTCCACAAGTAGCCTCATAGTGGGATGACTTAGGATTGACCAAGAGGGAGCCTGCCTACCTTTATCAAAAGTAAAAGATTTAGCTGGAGATGCTTAAATGCCTGCATTTAAATGATTACTCAGGCATCAAAGTCCTGTTCAGAGATGGTAAGGTCCAGATCTTCGATGGCTGTCATGTGGCAAGCTGAGATTTGAGCAGTGTTGGAAGGGACCTGAAAGATCATCTAGTTCCAACCCTGTTCACCATGGGCAGCAATGCTACCCACTAGATTAAGGTGCTCAGGGCCACATCCAACCTGGCCTTGGGATGGGGCATCCACAACTTTTCTGGGCAATCTGTTCCAGTACCACTCTACACTCCAAATAAAGAATTCCTTCCTATCATCTAATCTAAATTTATACACACACACACTTTTTTTATTATTATTATTTTTAAAGTTTGAAACCATTTCCCCTTGTCCTATCACTATCTACCCATGTAAGTTGCCATTAGAAATGTGGTCTGCCCACCACTGGCCTTTCCTTTGTTTCTGTACGGAAGTACATTGCAGGCCTGTCTGTCACTATGAGATGAGATTTTTTCTCACAGACCATCAACCTTCTTCATTTTATATGATGGACCTGCTCTGGGTGTGAATAGTGGATTCACCACCCCCCTACCTTTTTTAGAAAAAAGCTTATAACAGCATGTTTGTCAGTTTTTACCATTGTTACACAAAACATCAATTCTCTTGTTAAAAATATGAACTACACAAAACACCAGCATTGTCTTAATTGGCAGAGATACTTTTTCAGTGAACAGAGAATATCTTTGAGGCAAAAAACCACAGTGATGTTTATATGTAGCTGCTCAGCTGGTACTGGAAGCTGTGCAAAATATTTTGCATTTCCTCTGTATCACCTACACTCCTTACTGAGTGTTGATTATGCTGATACGACTTCCCTTGGTACTAGGTACTGCCTTTTCCCTGTTTCTTTCTGTTTCTGGATCCTGATGTTGATTTCAGAACAACATTGTGTGGGCCTTCAGCATATAAAAAATTCTTGCGGGTGCCTTTGGTGTAGCTGTACTTTTCCTTACATGGGAGTCCAGAGATCAATTCATGAAATGATAGTAAATGTGACGCTGAATCAGAAATATTACTGAGCATGAACACATCTACCATATAGAAGTATGTAACGCTATTATATACTTTCCTCTACAGTGGTCAGACTTTACCTAAACCCATTAAACCTTTATAGCTACATTTTCTTGAGCAATAGAGTAGAAATGCCTTAGACTTAGATTGCACCTTAAAGGAGGCTTTTGAAGCCACCATGTTATTTGGACTCTGTAGTAATAGAAATGAAGATCTTCAGTGCATGGCAGTTCACAACCCCTTGCAGTTTATGATAAACACAACCAATCAGCAAATCAAAGACTGGAATAAACCACAAACTTTTCTAAAAGCTGTGTTTGGTAAGCTGAAAATTTGCTTCAAGCAACAAATAGTTGTGAGCTGCCAGTGTTAGACAAGAGATCAGTTCTTAGAAGAAAAGTTTCCAAAACTGGTCTGTGTGTTGCATGTAGTACCACAGAGTGCAACAATAAGTGGCAGAGAAGTGAGCTTACTAGTGGAGCAGTATTTTACCTGAGCCTAACACTGACTGCAAGATAGATTCTTCACTCTAATAGTAGTTACATTTATTCTACTAACAGCATGCAGGGGGAAATGGGAAATTTGGCTCAAATTTTAAACAGTTGGTAATTTCATTAGTATATTAGAGTATTTCTCTATCAATAGTTATGTGGCAGTGTTTTCACAGACATGTCTCAGCATAAGAGAAAACTGCAACAAATTCTTGCCCAAACTACACATACAGCAACACTCTTAGATCATTGAAAATGCAGGTTCAGCACAATATGATTCATCCTGAGATTCTTAAAGCAAAAGCAGTGAAAATGTGTAGCTATTGATGTGAACTAATTGCCACAGTTCTTGTATTCCCACTGCCAATATGCTGTTTAACATTAGATGTGAATACAGCAGTCGGCCAGACATGACTAGAAGTCTGGTCCCTTTATAAAAAGATACAAAATCTACAGTATCCACTGGCATTATAGACCTGGGTAAGCCATCTGCCAACTGTACTAACTTGAAAGTTAGCAGTTTTCAGTCCTGTGGCTGGTGTTTGCCTTGACAGAATAATGGCTTGATCTTTTTTGCTCCCAACCTGGCGGCTTAGCACCTTGCTAGACTACATTCCTCCCTTGCTGTACAGAAGAGGTACACAAAACACCTTCTGGCAGCAACTGCACTGTGCTCCATAAATGGGAGACAACTAAAGCCTGGGTTTAAAACTAAACCATGGGTTTAAAGCCAGGCATAGACACAATATGTGTGTCACAAACACCTCTGGGCAGGTCCGGTGTCACAGACAGGACTGATACCTGCTCACAACCCTGGAGCAGATGCTGTCACATACCGGCAGTGGAGACTTTGCAGGAAATCATGCAGACTGCCCTGAGCACCAGATTGATAACTGACTCTGCATGGTGCAGAGGCTTCCAACTTCTCTTTAAGTTCTTTGACCCCATGGCATCTGAATGTCACGTTTCTCAAAACGTGACATTCTGCTTTTTCAGAGTGGATCTGATTTTTTTTTCATCAGGCCTTGGAATCTCAGGATTTCATAAAATCATAGAATGGTTTGGGTTGGAAATGCCTTAAGGATTGCCTGGTTCCAACACCCTGGCATGGGCAGAGGCACCTCCCAGGTGTCTCAAAACTTCATCCAATTTTGCCTTGAAATGGAGCATCCACAACCTCTCCAGGCAACCTTTTCCAGTGCCTCACCACCATCATGGTAAAAGATTTCTTCCTCATATATAATCTAAACTTACTATCTCTAAATTTGAAGCCATTCTCCTTTGTTCTGTCACTGCATGCTGTTGTAAAAAGTCCCTCTCCAGCTTTCCTATAGCGCCGTTTTAGGTACTGGAAAATTCTGTAAGATCTCCCTGGAGACTTCTCTTTTCCAGGCCTAAGAAATGCAATCCTCCCAGCCTGTTTTCATAGAGAAGGTGCCCTGTCCCTCTGATAATATTTATATCTCTGCTGGTCTCATTCCTACAGGCCTGATTCTTTCTTGTGTTGGGGGTCTTGTGATGCATGAGTCTAATTGTTGTCTGGCAGTTTGCTGCTAACTAAACTGACTGGTGTTCTTCTGCCCAATAGCTCAGAACCATACATTTGAATCCACAGTCAGATCTTGTAGGAAGTCAGCTGGGAAGCAACTCCAGGGCACATCTTGCAGTTAGGGACTCATGATTCACTCCACCTTCTCTCTGTAGGCCACATCACTGACAGGATTATTATTTCAGCAAGAAAAGTTAAGGAGATCAGGTATATTTTAGACTTTGGAAATAACAAGCTCTTAGGCAACACATAGTTTCAGACCAAGGATTCATTTGTTAGAGAACTGAGTTTTAGGAAACTGAGTAGTTTGCAGATGTTTTCACTCATTACTTGTATAAAGCCTGTGCTTTCCGGAAGAGAAGAAATGGTACTCTTTGCAAGCTGATCCATTATCTGCCTCTTAAAAACACAATTCGCCACCTATTTGAATACTTGTCTTTCAGAGGAAGAAAGCTTGGGAAAAAAAGGTAATTGTCTTTAAGACTGTAGTGCTGGTTTGAGCTTTTTCTCATACATTACTGTTTTTGGAAGAATACGGTTTAGATGTTCAAGAGATGCTACATATTAGACTGAATTTCAAGAACTTGGAGACTTTTAATTGTTAGCACTCTTGTGGGAATTTTTGGCATGCAGGAGCAGGCTGTCTTCAGAGAGTAATGATAATGAACAGTCACCTTGGTATTTGTTTTTATATTTGCTCCTTCCTGAGTTATTGTCCACCATTATCTGGACTTCTATCAACAAGATAGAGTCCATTTTTATAGATGATTCAGGCTGGACTTACTCCAGGATAAGTCTTCCAGCTGGCCATAATTTCCATTAGGGCGTTATTTCAGTATGTCAACCCAAAAAAAAAAGATATTTTCATTTTTTTTGTGTCATTCTGTTTACCCCTACAGACTGTTTTTACATCTGGGCTTTTTCTCCTTGAGTACAAGTCAGTTAGAGACTCTCCTGTCATATCATAGTAGCTAAAGAAGAAACTGAATTGTGCAGTGAAACATATAGTAGGCATAAGAAGCTTTACCTGTTTGATCTTGAAGAAACTCTTGCACTAGATCTACATGTGTGAAGAGCAACACAGAAATGTTGCCCAAAATTCAGTTTGGCCAAAAGAGCTCCTTCTCATTTTTGCATGAATTGAGGTGACTATCTAATTGCAGCAAAACACAGCACTGTTAGTCAGCTTGCCTAAACCAGGCAAGTGTTTCCTCTTGCTCTGAATAAATCTGGTTGGTCTGGTCACCACTTGCAAAGGAAGTGGCTTTATAGCCTCAGTGAGGCCTATCAGTACTTTTGTCCAAAAAACAAAAGGAGAAGAAGGTACTCTGGCAGTCATTAATGAATCTTGTTCTGCATGTTACACTTGCATAGAAATGAATGTGGCATTAGAGACTGTAAATTACAGTAGCAAATGAGACTGACTGAGGCTGATTAGAAACATGTTTGCACACACATACCACTTTCTGGCAATGAGCAACAAAAGAAGTAATAAGTTGTGTGAGGTTTGGTAGCTGTTTGCCTGCTTGTGGTACTGGATCTCCTTTTGTGCTCAGGTGCTCATGTTCCAATGAGCACCTGAGTATTTGAATAAATACTTAGATTCTCTCTAGTTATAAGAAAAAAAGCTGGATAGAAAATGGCACAATATCCATGATTTTCTATATTGATACTTAGGATAGACCTGCAAGCTGCACAGTCTTTTAGAGAAAACAGGAAATAGTATGAGTCACTTAGGAATGAGAAATACATGTTGTTTAAATCACCCATAGTCTGGCACAAACCCTGTAATACAGTTCCTTTTTTAATGTGAATACAACTGAAAATGATAAGCCAAGTCAATTTTGAAATATTGCTCTGTTTTAATACAGCCATGCAAAGTGCGAAACAAAACCTTTGATCACACAATAGTACTCCAGCCTTCCTCAGATAATTGTCACTTTACATAGAACCTCTTACACATTTCTCCTAGAAAAATAGAACGTTCTCATAAGAATATTAAATTTTTGTTTCTCCTTCTAGAACATTGTCTATTAAATGCTACATATATTCCAGGCAGGATTTCTTTTTCTCTGTCTAAATGAACAATAAATTTTTTTCCTAGTACTTTTGCAAAAACTTTTTGTTACAGTCAACATGATCAGTCAAATACTGCTGCTGTAGAAAACTCGGAGCAGTAAGAAATTAGAACTTTTGTATTTCATCTTCTGAATAAAAATACCACTGCTTTCATGCATCAAATCCCACACTTTCATATTTGGAAAGTCATCAGAAAGGTAACATTCTAGTGTCAGATGAGTGGTGAAAGTTTCCTATTTCAGTTTTCCTCCTATTTTTCCCTAGAAAAGGAAAACTGGAACTTCACCCTTTTTTTCCCTCTTAATTATAATCAGCTAGTTCAGTCTTGCTAGTTCAGTCTATTCAAACAGAATAATCAATCTTACAATTGAGAAATGATATTGCTAAGGTCTATTTATGAGAGTGTGATTGCTGATCTAGATGAGGGTATTTACCAATTACTACCTTGGAAATCAGCACATATGTGAAAGGAGCAGCTAAGGACTATGGCTGTTATTTGATTTTAGAAATTCTTTAATTTTTTCCATCATTCCAGATGGTGGGAAAAACTGTGATTGCTTCAGGGCTGGCAAAAAATTAAAGTGGAAAAAAGTGTGAGCAATTCCTTGGTGTCAGCCTTTGCCCTGCACATTCCAGTTCCATAACTGCTTGGGGTGGAAATGTCTGGTAGGGGTCACTTTGGTCTGGCAAGCTGGAGATCTTGCTCCTGAGTGTGAGATTCATTTAGAAACTTCTTGCCTAAAAGTCTACCCTCATCTGCTCTGCTAGCCTGGTTCTCACTGAAGTTCACACAAACCCTTTCATGAGTATGAGAAAGCAGGTTTTCAATGTGAATCTTCTTAGCCAGTAAGTTTCTTATTATGTATGACAAGTCTGTTAGGAAGAGCCAGTTAAGGAGAGCTAGATTGTGAGCAGAAAATTAACACTTCCCCTTCTGTCTTTTGAGATGAGAAAATAACTATGATTACTCAGCCAGGGCTGGCAGAAAGGGCACAATGCCTGAGGAAGTGAAAAGTGTTGAGGTCACATGCAGTCAGACTGAGAGAGAATCTTGGAGCTTCTCAAAGCAGTTTCTAAACTGCTGTTTCTCTTAGACCAGACCTTCAGCTGGCACAGCCTATGGACCCAGGATCTGGTGCCTGCCTGAGGTAAGCACAATTCCTGAGTGGGGCCACCTGGTATTCTAAAGACACAGTTTTCCCTTCAGATTCATACTGCCAACCTGAGGAACTGCAGTCCTTGCATATCACCTGTGAGAAAACATTTTTAAAGGCAAAGTTTTTTTGTGGAAAGCTCTCTTTTAGAATGTGATGAGAAACCTGCACCATGAAAGGGAATGTGAAATGAGCTGTACCCTGTTGTGCTCACATTGCTGCAGGAAGAGAGGCAGACTTTGGCTACACACCAATCAGCTTCCCCTTCTTTTGTAATACCAAAAATACTGAGTTGTGCCCGTGCTTACAGGGGCACAAACAAACACTTCTCCACTCACAATGTTGAAAGAAATGTAGTCCTTTTACCCAAGGAGGTTTCAAATCTTATATCAGAGAAATCCTGTCAGGCTTCTTCTGTTTGTTTTCCCTTGCAGATTGGTGGTGTGAATTCTGTAGCTACTCTGACAGAAGATTTGCAAAATAACTGTGAAGTCACAAGGATAAGAACATCTCTGTGACAGAAAATATATTCACCACTTGATCTTTAGTGATGTCAGCTGCCATCATTGCCTCAAGACTGACCACAGTAGCTGGACAGACTACAGACAGTAAAAGTGGTCAGAGGTCTGCATTTCAGGCTGCTATTAATAATACAACCCAGGACAAACCATGTGTGAAAATCTCTTGAATGTGTCATTTCCAGTTAATAATTCCTGGAAAATAAACATGTTATTTCAAGTGCTCAAATTATGGCAAGGAAGTAATGTCTCACCTCCACTTTAAGTAATGTCTTCTGAATATAGGAATTGCCATATATTGGAGTGCCAAGCAAGTGATTTATAGTCAAGAGATGCCTTTGCTGATAAGCTTTGAGGTAAAGAACCCAGACTGGCACTAGTTCCTAGCTTAGGAGGCCTCACTCCTTCTGGCACCTCATCAAACTGCCCTCTGAAAAATTCAGCTATGCCTCTCTCAAAAGCCAGACTAGCAGCCTCTCTCTATCAGTCCTGGGGGCAGGCTCTGATGGAACCTCCCTGCTCCAGTGACCTTCCCAAATGTCTGTTCTAAACTTGTTGATAGAAAGTCTGTACTCATTTGTTCTTAGGCCAACATCAGGTTTTAGCTCAAAAACTTCCTCACCCAGCACAGCATTTTGTAATCTGATATTTTTACAGAAAAGAATCAAGTGCTTTCAAGTTTTCTCTTAACTGGGAGAAACAGCCATGCTCTTTTTGTCTTCTTTCAGATCTGTGAGTCTGCCCAGAACCCTGACAGTAGCACTGGACAGTACAGGAGGTATCAGGATTTGTTTGAGACCAGGTTTGTTTCAGCCTCTAAATTGAGGTTTCTGAGCCTCATGCTCATATGTCTTTCAATTTTGTAAGTGCCTTTTCCTCTGTTGAATTTTTCTGTCTAATCTCATATTTCAGTACCCAGGATGGGGTCTGTGAATGGCATGAAGAAACAGTTATATCTCCATTTTGAACAATCTGTTTTCTTTCAGTGATGTCACAAATGAGTCATTAAGGTCATTTAAAGAATCACCATTGAGGGTAATTCTCAATGGCATGGCCCAATAGATGTGGAGATCCCTGGGCCACAAGGGAAACCCATTCAATATAAATTTGTGAAAGTGTGACTTAACAAAGTTTGGTGGCAAGGTGCACTCTATGACCTAGTATATAGATGAAGCATACATAGAAAAATTGCATTATGAAGCATACTTAGAACAATTGGATTGGAATCAGTTTAGAGCTCACACAAGTGTTGATTGCTTCCAGGGCTTTTGCTAAGGTTTTGCCAGGTTTTTTGCTTTCTTAGGGAAATTGAAACATAAAATACCATTAAATGAGTGGAAACTTGAGAATAGGAATGCAGGAGCTGAATGAAGAGTTTTCACATGGAATTTGCTCTGGGGAAGCTCACTCTCTCTGACTTATTTCCTGGTTTTTAATATTGTTTCAGGATGAACAAATTTTACCAAAAGTTACTTGGACTTTGTCAGATATTCACAAGGTTTTGTTGCTGTACTAACTTTTACCTTCTGTGTTTTCTTATTCCATAGATAGGTTTTCCACTATGTTGTCCAGTCCTATTGTATTAGACCATTAAAGCAAGAATTACATTTTTTTCTTAGTTTTATAAAGCCCAACAATATTCTGGAGTTTGACCAGGAATCCAAGAAACAAGTGATAAAAGCAAGTAGAAATTTAGATTAAAAACTGAAGTGGTAAGTATCAATGATGTCTAATTAATTATGTTCACATTCCTGATTCTATCCTACAGCTCAGATTCTATTCTACAGCTATGTACTTAGGCAAACTCAAGACATATTCAGGAATATGGAATGGGCCACTGTAGTGATCCTGAACAGATTATTCTGAACAGATTATTGTTCAGAGCTAATGATCCACAAAACAACTATCCTAAGCAGATCCTGGACACTGCTGTGTTGCATTGTGCAGAATGGATGCCTTGGCCTTCAGTTCTTAATTGATTTGACTTTTGCACTTTGACTTTTTCTGCCCAGAGCTCTGCATCTATTACATCCTCACTGATTTTGGAAGCCTGTAGTGAAGGTACAGCCCAAGTCATAAGATTCTCCTGCTAAGCTGAATAAAAAAATCATGTCTACTCAAATTTTTCCATGTATTAGCCACTGCAAACTGACTCTCTCCTTCATCCTTTTCTTCCTCAGAATGATAAAAGACAGAGTCCATGGCCAGGTCTACAGTGCTAAGGTCTGAGTGCTAAGGTAATTTAAAATGAAAAAAAAATTAGTTAGGCATGGGAAACATAATTAGAGTTCTATTGAAAGCAAAATTCTAATCATAAGCACTGAGTAGTTTAAGACCTCAATCATGTGATATGGTAGTGAGTAGAAAATCCTGTTTTCAATGCTTTCCCCTCTGAAGCTGTCCTGGTTCCATGCTGGGCGTGAGGCTTTTGGTCTGAGAGTTTTGAACTTTAGAAGACAGCAAAGATTGTTGTGTTCCCAATGTTTAAATCATCTTAGGTCAAGAAAAGGCCTGAAGAAAAAGACATGTAATCTTTAAGTGGATTGCAAAACAAGTTATACAAATGGAAATTAACCTGAGAGCATAAATTCATCTCTGGGGAATCCAGCTGATAAAATAACCTTCACTGGGCTCTAAATGTCACTGAAGTCTTTGTTTCAATTAAATATAAATTATACTGATTTTCATGTAACTTGGTAATTATTGCTATTGGTCACATGAGTTATGAGATAACCTTCACTTTTGTGACTGTTCACTTTGCAAATCTCAAGATCCGTCAGTCTCCAATATACACCATGTCATGCACCAATGGCCCATTGCAGACACAATCCCTTTTTGGACTTTCAAGTAATTATAGGTTTTTCTTGCAAGGAACAGCTCTAATATTGTTTATTTCTACAGGCCAAAGCTGTAATGAAGTTCACTTGAAAGCATCTTTTTGCACATTTAAAGGCAGGAGTTGCAATTGTTACTTCCAAGTGGGATGTGCAGGCCACTGTTGCATGGCTCTGGCTGAGTTTATGCTGCAGCCCAGGGATCTCCACATCTGTGGGGCCATGCCATACATACAGACTCAAAAAGAATAATGTAACAGTTTGGTTTGTCCCTACCTCAGGCATAGGTAAACCCATCTGTGGGATGCTTTTCTTCAGACCCTACGTGCACATGGTAGGTAATGCAGGAGTATGGGGAAGTCCAGTGTGTACCTCAAGGGGGTTTCATTTTCGGAGAGAATAGCCAATGAGTTAAACTGTATGATATCATTATATATGTATATATGCACATATATATATACATATAACATATATATTATATATGTGTGTGTATATATATGTATATGTGTGTGTGTGTATATATATACTGTATATTATAATTTCTATGGCTGCTGTCCACTCTTCATCACACAGGGTGCCTCACAGTATCCATCTCCACAACTCCAGGTTTTCAATCGCTGCATTAATGAAGAATGGATTTTGATGGAATTCCATGAGCATAGTGGTGATGGAATCAGAATTATCTACATCACACAACAATCAGACACTACACACAGTCTTTCCTGCCTGATTGTTATGACAGTCCAGGGTCATGGACTAAATGATTTCAACAGACTCTTACAGGGAGGCTCCACAGACTTAAGGAATGACAGCTGTGGGTATATCAATCAAAAGATAGAAAAGGTGATGGGGTGCTGGGGAGCATGGGACCTGGCATGACAAAAATGGTATGGATAAGACATGGATCCTCACCTGTTTTTTGCTGGGAGGGAGTTAATTTTTGTTTTAGTAGCTGGTACAGTGTGTTTTCAGTTCAGTAGGAGAATAATATTGGTAACACACTTATATTTCAGCTTTTGCTAAGTAGTTCTTGCTCTAAATCAAAGACTTTTCAGTTTCCCACGTGAGCAGGTGCACAAGAAACTGGAAGGGGACACAGCTGGGACAGCTGATGCTAACAGGACAAAGGGATTTTCCATCACATAGAATATTATGTTCAGTGTATAAACTGAGGAGAGCTGGCCAGGTGTCATCAGCCACTGCGAAGGGACATGCTGGGCACCAACCAGCAGGTGGTGTGCAATTGTATTGTGCACCACTTGTTTTTCTTCAGTTGCATTTTTTTCTCTCTCTCCTATTCATTACTGTTGTTGCTTTTGTTGTTTTCATCGTTGTTGTTGTTGCTACTATTATTATTATTGTTGTTGTTATCTATCTTTACTTGGTTCCAATTATTAAACTGTTCTTATCTCAATCCAGAAGTTTTGCCTCTTTATTCCAATTCTTATTCTCATCCCACCATGGGGAGGGGTGTGAGTAAACAGCTACTTGGTACTGAATTGCCAGCTGGGGTTAACCCATTACAATTGGTTGACATAGGTTGCACCTGCTTAACTGAAATTATCACAGAAAGATCCTGTGCAACCAACACCACCGTTGTGTTGGTTCATCAGCAAACCTAGTGTAGGCAGACAGAGCCAGAAGCTTGCAGAAAAAGCACTTGGAAAATGGGTTCCTTTAAATGTAACAAAGGCAAAATTAAACAGAACATTCAGAGTATTCTGAAATATTTTAAGTAGGTTTAGATAAATTATATGCATATTCATCCCTCCAGAATTAGTGAGAAAATTTGCTGTGTAAACTCTAACTTCTAGAAATATTTAGAAAAATAAAACAAGAAATAAGAATATTGGGGGGAAAAAAAGGAAATAATCCAGGAATGTAACAATTAGTATTAGTAATCCATAAAAATGCATATAAAATCATCCAGTCATTATTGGGGTATGAACATTTATCTCTATAATATGTCATAGTATTTCAAATACTCAATCAAAACCATCCAGAGAACTTTGAATTCTAAATGAGGTCCCTTTCAGCAAATGTAGAGGATAAATTCCTCATCACTGGTATCTGGGTGATGGGATATATGGCAAGAGCAGTTGCATAGAACTCCTCAACCATTTTTTCAACAGTATCACAAAAAATTAAGTCAAATAACTTCCTTTTCCTTGGATCTCATCTCCGTGCCCCAGTTTTGCAAAATGCATAATCATTGTTTAAATCTGACCCACATACTAAGACTCAGCATTAATCTATGCAAAAGCCATCCTAGGAAAGACCAAAAAGCTGTGCTGAAGCTGTTCTGAGCAGAAGCAGGTGCTGAGTCAGTGGTGGTGGTTCAATTTTTACCCTTTGTTTCTCCTACCTCTTACTGCTCTAGGAATGCTGTGTGTGGTTCATAGCCTGTAAGGTTTTCAGAGGATAGCTCTTTTTGAAAACACAAGGCTTTCAGATGCTATTGCTAGAGGACATGTGAAAATGCTGTTCATGCAAGTAATTAGCCTTGTGCTCTCTGAAGCCTTCTCTCACAGCTAGCCTCTGGGGGGAGCAGAGGGGCATGATTAGAAAATAGTTGATAGAAGTATTGAGTCAACTATAATGACATGACTAATTTTACCTGGAAGATAATTTCTTTCACAGCTTTCATGCATTTCAGAGAATACTACCGTTTGGCCTCCAGTGGCTTTGGGAATATTTTATTCTCAATTTCCTAATATTCTTCTGTATATTGCTTGTTTTACAGACAATTAGACTGGTTGCATGATATGACATAGGAAAAATTATGAACATGACATAATCTAACTAAGATAACTCATGGAGAAATCCAGCAGGAACATTGCTTTTCAATGGAGAGACATAGCAGGCCAGACTAAATTATTGTCAAGGAATTAAAAATACCTGTGAGGTTTCCCTGGCCTATCCAAGATGTTGCATTGCATTTTGTGTCACTAAAGCAACAACAACGACAACAACAAACAAGCATGCTTGTCAGGCACTTGTTAATGCATGTTTAAATGACTGGTGTATGCCTCATTCCATGTTAGAAAAGTATGGATAACTCACTGAAAAAGTTTTCCAACAATAGCACTGAACTGGGAGAAAGAATGTGCAAACCTGAGATTCTGGATTATGACTAAGTACAATCACAGATGTGGCAAACACCTGGATCTGTTCATGATCATCTGGCTAAGTAATTTCTATGTTTTCTCAAGATGTTAGGTTCCTAATTGCAGGGTATCTGAATGCTGTACAAGGGTAACAAATTTTATTATTCTTTGCAGAGCTCTGAGGGGTGGCAGTTGTGTATCACTTTTTAGAGTAGTTGCCTAAAGATCCATTGCATCTGATGATACATTTTTCCTCATTCTTTGCTCTTCTTGAGTTAAAAACCCCAAAGAGACAGATTTCTGGTTAAATTCAGTGTGGAGATACTTCCTCATTTGTTTTTATTAGAAGATCTCTGATCCTTTTCTGACCCATTTTTACTGAGAATGTGAGCTCAGTGGAAATATTGGTGAACCCACACTGATCACTAATGAACTGTAGCTGCCTCTGGACTTCATGGAGATGAATTTTGTCTTGCACTTATTCAATTAGGACCTAGATCCTTGGAAAAAAATAGGGTCTTGTACACAGATAACCAAAGACAATACAACTTTTAAACATATTTCATAAATCTTTGGATGAAGTTTTAATTTATGCCCCTTGCATCTGGATTCTCACTGAAGTCTGAAATTCAAGCCTTAGAAATACAAGGTCAGTATTTGAACAGGGAAAAAAAAAAAGGAGATTAATATTATGTACAATAGAAGGAAAACAATCTTGAATAGGTAAACATGATACCTGGCCTTATAACAGATCCAGTTTTCACTGCTTATCTGGACCCGCCGTTGTGATCTGAAACACTCCTGTGAGATCATCAGATGTAAGATTTATACTTAGTTGGGATTCATTTTATCTGACTGAAGAAAACCAAAGTTAATGAGAATATCTATCGGAGATCTGGTTCTTACTGGTATCAGTGTCCGGGTTTCCGTGTGATCGAAGCAGCCCTAATTACAAACCATACTAGTCAGGTAACTCTCAACTGCCACCAGCTCCATCACGATTACCTGGGATGCTTACGTAGGCCATGCTGGTCTAGCTCAGTCCAGAATACGGTATCTGTCCTGAACAGCTTTGACAAAAACCGACAGTTCAGCAAACAGGCAAGAAGGCCATGTGACAAGGACTTGGTATGAAAACACACCCCCAAAAGGCAGACACAGCATTGCACTGTGAGGAGCAGAGATGCAGTTAACAAAGGCTGACCCCTCTTGATGGCAGCATGAATGCACTTTGCTGTCAATGGTAGTTTTACTAGAAAATGATAACAAATTGGGAGCATAGTCCCCTGCACTGACAGTATGATTCCCCTCTGGAAGGGATAATTATGCACAGGATGTTTACTCCTGGTATAACAGTTAAGTGATATCCATTCCCCTTGCAGAAAAGCCTGGATGAAGTGGGCTTTCCCTGTAAAAGAATGCAATAATTAGGCAGATCCACATACTCTTTCTCCCTCGCAACAGGGCATGAAAGGACTATATGGCTAGAAGCCATATTTACCTTCTTCAGCTGCTTTCTCTTCAGCTGCCTCTGCAGTTCCAGCAGTGCAATGGGGTTTGATGAAATTACAGTAATGTAAATTTGACAAGGTGTCAAAAATAGACAAGGTATCTATTGGGACACAGAAGATTTTATGAGTTTTCCAGACTTGCAAGGCATTTAATAGGGCAGGCATCACTCCCAGGAGAAGGTATTTTTAGTTCTGTAGAATAACGCACTACCTCTACTTGTCTGATTTATACCATACTCAAGCTATCTGAACTGTTATGCTTTTCTCTTGCTTTATTGTTAACTGAATGACAGATCACATTGCTTTTGTCCAAAGTGCAACAGCACATGCACCTTGCCTTGGCATCTGTCTCTGACTTATTATTTTAGATCTGTTGGTTGTCATTATGAGCTCTTTCACATTCATATGCATGTACTTATTAGGAGCTAATCACCAAAACTTGCCCAGAGTGCCATTCTATAGATAGAAAAGGTTCTATGGGATATCCTTCCAAACAGATTATTGGCCATTTTGTCATGAGGAAAATCTCACAAGGAAAAACTCTTCTTTGATTATTCTGCACGACTTTCCCTTTAATGCAATTTTTTGCTGTCATTTTCAAACTTTTTTCTACCTTTTCCTGTAACATCCCATCTTTGACATTTTCCTTCAAGCACCGAATCTTGTGAAGCTCTCACAACATCTGAGCCTCTCTGTTATATCATTGAAGTACCTGCTTTAAAGAAGCTATTCTTAATTAAATCTAACTTTTCCACATCTTTCGTATATATGACTGTAACAATTCTTTGACATACTGTAGTTTTCTAGGTGGATTCTAGAGTCTGGGTTTTTAAACTAATATTGTGCTGCATACTTCTAAATTCACAAAGGTCTCTGACAAACAGTGAGACCTTGTAACAGTCCTTCCTTAAACCACTTCTCCTACCTAACACTTTCAGGTGTGTATTTTTTATTCAGACTACCTTCCCAATTTTAAAAACTCATGATTAGAGTTTTTTTATTAATGATTCATTTATTTTGGCAGAAAATCTTAAGCGGAATACTTTTTTGTTATTGCAAATAAAATTTTCACTGATTTTTTTCCCCCATGATGCTTACAATAATTTAAACTGGAAAAAATATTCTAGCAGAAAATGAACTGCAAGCAACAGATTTTTTATGAAAGAGGAAACGATCTATTTCTTCGTGAAAATTTCTTCTTGAAAACAGAATGTAAAAATGAAGACAGTCTCTTTTCCATAAGGAAAGGCAACTTTCACCATCTGAGCTAAATCACAGTCTTCAGTTTGGAACATATTCTTCATTCTATGTTTTTAAAATCAATTCACAACATCATAAAGCTTCCTAATGTAATGATATGCCCTCCAATATTTTAGTCAGTCACATGACCCAATTCCACTTAAATTAATCATAGCTCAAAGCCAATCAAATACAGTATTTTTTTATTTCTACATATGATTACACTGTGGGACTCAGGAGCTAACTGCCTGCATACTTGATAATTTACTCAAAAATACAAAATTTTGAAATAATTTTCCAACTTTAGGTACTGTTGAACTTGAAACAACTGTTCTAAGTATTTCTTCTATGCTTGAAGTTATCTGGAATGCTACTGTGAAATGATTCCCTGTGCCTGCTGGGAACGACTTCCCAGCTAGTCCCGGCTGCCCTGGCTGGGAATCGTTTCAGGTCCGGTTAGGCAGTGGCAAGCAGACCGGCCACCAACCCCTGATGGGTCAGAGCTACACGAGAGCTGTTGGTGAGGCTTCGACGAAGGAGGAGAAGGAGACCTCGTGGCAAGATGGAGTTTATTGTCACCTGCTCCCTATGCAGGCAGCCACAGAAGCGCCTAATGGGGGCGTGGTGAGTAATTATAAGGGACTGGAAAAAGGGGTGGACACAAGAGGGAAAACGAATCAGGGGAATGGGGATGGCACACAGACAACCAATGGAAGACGAGGGGTGGGGGATTTCCCAACCTGTTCCAATCCGGGACGGAGTCTCTCCGAAATCTCTGGAAAGAGGAGAAAGGCCTCCCGGAGGGGGACAGGCCCTCGAGGACAGCAACAGAGGATTGACAGCAAACTGCAACTGAGGAGAACCAAGGTAGGGGATTTCCAAGGCGGGAGACATACCAAATGGGGAGAAATACAGGGGGGAACTTAGGAAAAACCATTACAGAACAAATTAATATTAACAATAAATAAAAAGATAGAAAACGTGCTGCTACACTACTGTAGAGTTTCCAAAAGATTTTCTGTTTGAAATTTACTCACTTTATGTAATAATAAAGAACTTATTGTAATTACAACATTGTGAGCCATTGTCATTCTGCAAAGGATTCTTGAAAGAACCTGTCCCCATTGCATTGGGTAGCATTAGGTAACAAGGATCACAGGGTGAAATGCCCAAAAAAGCAGCTCCAAGACTGGGAAATATTTCTTCCTGGCACAGGAAGTGCTGTCACTATTTCCTTCTCAGCAGAATTGGAACTGTGAGGTGGATGACGGAGTCAGCACTGGCACTGGAACCTCAGAGGTTCCTCTTGGGATCCAGACCCTGAACCTTCAGCATATAGATATGCTGGTTTCCAGGTGAATCACAGGTTTGGAAGGCCCAATGAGCTCTGTAGTTTCCTAAAGCAGCTGGGCAGTGGCCCAGGTCAAAGAGCTATCCTCATTCGGCTCTCAGTGTTGTCCTGTGGAAATGCTGCCTTCACAGGCCTGGTGGCAAAGCCCCCAGAAGAGAATGGAGAGTGGAGACAGAAGCCCACAGAGGCAGAGCTGAGGTCTGAGTTTCAGGGCACTGCCTGGCTGAGCAACCTCACCTGTGCCCGCCTCTGCTTCCTTCCTCAGAGGGAGCCCAAGGTTGCAGAGTATTCCCTGGCACTGAGAGGAGGCAGGTGTCAGCTGCCTGAGTCAAAAGGTCTTCATCAAAGAAGAGATGTCAGGACCTGACTGAGGCAGGTAAGCCAGCTCACAAACTCAGGCTCACAAACAGCTGCTGGCTATACGTCAACTAAGGGCAACAGAGCCGGGGGAGAGAAAATCTGCTGCTTTGCTATGCAATCTGGCACCTGTTCCAAGGCACATCTCTGCTGAAAGCCTTGCCAACTGTACACCGTGTTTCCCTGGAGCAGATACAAACCCCGTAACCCAGTTCTCACTGCTACAGTTGCTGGCAACCATGAGGACTGACCTACTGTGGCCGGTTAGAGAGCCAGATCCCATCCCTGCTGCAGTCTTTTCATCTTTCGAAAAATGGCTTAGGGATAGAAGGCTCTTGGCCAAGCAGACCTCTGATGAAGACAACTCTAGGCCCTTTAGGAAGCAGAGGAACAAACCTTCATGGATGGGACAGGCAAGTCGTAGTGGGTTGCTACCCTAGTCCCTGAGCTTGCGGAGGAACGCACAGTGGAGAGTGGCCAGCAGTGCCAATTGTCAGCTGTGTGGAGCCAAGGAAGGAGGTTTCAATGCCTCCTCCTCTGCTATGGGGAAAAGGAAAGTTTATTGTGAGGGTCAGCCTGGAATGGCTGAGGACAGGGCTTTCCCTAACACTGCAGGGGTGAAATGGAGGGAGATGGGATTCTTACTGCATCTGGGTGACACTGGACTCCCAGACAAGCACAGTGAGTGGGTCTGGTTGGGATGGAGTCAACTTTCCTGGTAGCAACCATTACAGAGCTGTTGTTTGTACTTACAGCTACAATGATGTTGATAGCACATAGTGTTTTAGTCATGCTGAACAGGGTTCACTCAGCATCAAGGTTGTTTATTCATACTCCATCCGATGGCCAGTAGGCTGGAGGTGGGCAAGAGTTTGGGAGCACACATAGCCAGGACAGCTGACTCAAACGAATCAAAGGAGATATTTCATACTATATGATGTACTTGGCAAAAAAATAAAAGTTAAGGATCATGGGAGGGATTTGTTATTAAGGCATTTTTCTTCCAAAGTAATCACTACACGTCCTGAGGCCCTGCTTCCCTGGACACCACCTGACAATGAAAAAGAGAGAATAAATATTTTTGCTTTGCTTTTCTTCCACACACAGCCTTTGGTTTTCTTCATTGAACTGCCTTTATCTTGACCCACGAGCTTTTTCATCTTATTTTCTCCCTTGTCCTGTTGAGTGATAGAGCTGTTTGTGGCCGCTTTGCATCCAGCCAAGGTCAACCTACCACAATATTTTTTGGCACCTAGCATGTGGGCTCAGACAATGCGAGCTCTGAATAGAGCATGATATAGCTATAGCAGTTATTAATTGGCAGGTTTGTGTCTTTGAAGTTGGCTGGCCGCACTGAGTTCCTCTCCATTTTGTTGAGCTTTGGAGCATGTTAATACAAACACTGTGCACTTAACTATGCTGGGGAAGTTATCTTGCAGAGAGAAAGAGAGAATAGACATTCCTCTTTGCTGAGATTGATATTGGTGGTTTTACTTCATGGACTTCCAAGGTTCTTGTTCACTCTTATGTGAGGTGCTTAATACTAGTAACTGATAGGGTTGGGTTTGTTGCAAAAACACTCTATGCTGGACAGTCCTGGAGGCCTCAGGTATCCTTGGCATAGACTACCTGAGGACAGTGTACTTCAAGGGCCCAAAAGGGTACCAATGAGCTTTCAGTAGACATCATGAATATGGAGAAGGTTGAACAGCTGACTAGCTTGTCTGGCCTCTCAGGACATTTCTCTATTGTGGCCTCATTGTGGCTGGATGAACAGCAGGCTGATTGCCACCATGACAGTGCAGTGATACTCCAGCAACGGAGATGCCCTGGCTCCCACCTGCAGGCTCACCCATTGGAGACCCAAAGAATGATCAGTGTCTTTTAAGTACCTCAAACGGCCCATGCAAAAGTCTGGTGGAGGGTGACAACAGGGACTATTATGTTCTGAATAAAGATGTCATGCTGCTGCTGAGTGCTGCTACGCTAGATATGCTGGAGTCCCTATGGCAGCTAGAGTCAAGGACAGAAAAGTGGTATGTTACAACTGATACTATCAATGTTTTTTTCTCAATTCCTTTGGCAACAGAAGCAAAAATTTACTTCTATGTGAAAGGGTGCCAGTACACCTGGAATGAGCTATACTAGGCTGAAAGCACAGTTCTACCATTTGTCATGGACTAATATAGAGCTGCAGTTACCAGAATGATCCCCCTGAACATTTATCATACATGACATCAACAGGTGGGATAAAAAAGTGTGCTAGGTGGGCAGCAGGGTTTATAGAGGTGGGAATGTGTGTGATTTGATTTCTAAGGAATTCAGTAGCAGAGTTTCTAGAGTGTGCTGAAGAGGTCAATTTGGGTTCTTTTGGTGTTGAGAAAACAGTTGGGACTAGCAGTTAGAGCAAAGCAGGGCTAGTGAGCAGCAGGGCACCTGGGCTCCCTGGAAACAGCCGGATCTAGCCCTCCTTTCCCCAGCCTCACCTCTTACAGGATGCATCTTCTGCCCCTTGTACCTATGCTGAGAGTTGATGGTTATATCTGCTTCCTCGGTGTTGCAGGTGGTTTTGCAGCTACATCCCATTACTTTGCGGAACCTGGAGCATCAAACGGCCCTGCTGAAGGCTGCCTCACGAGGGAGCTGTGTTCCCAGGAAAAGAGTGTGAGTTGATTTCCCCCTGTATATCAGCCCTAGAGACCAAGAACAGGGTTGACAGAAATCTCTCTTCCCTCTTCCAGCACTCCCCATTGAAGGAATATGTTTCTACACAGCCCGCAGCTGAGTTCCCTAGAGAACAGCAGCAGGGAAGATGACGATTTAACGCCGTGGGGGACAGGATAGGGGGATGTGGGCCTACGGAAAACAGGACCACTGCCTGCCTGTCAGAGAGATTCACTTCTGGAGGAGTTCCCTTATGCTCTGTCTCTATATTGAACAGGGCGCCACCTCCGGCCAAGCTGGGGTGTGTTCAGTCCTTACAAGGCTGGAGGACCTTCCCTGTAATCCATTAGTGCCTTGGCCATCGAGACTTGGAGAGTGTTGGCTGTTCTGGGCAGAGGGAACACACAGCCCTATCCCCTTCTGCCCATTCAGAGTACTGGGGATTGCACCGTCTGACTGGCTGCATCAAGACAAAATGTGCTGGGAGTGGCCACAAAATTTCATTTTGCATCAAAATGTTCTTTTTTTTTTTTACTTTTCCAAGACTTAAACCAAAATATTTGACAGTTAGATTTCAGCTTTTCAAGTAGGTAGGCAAAAGGAAGAAGAATGGGAGATTAAGATGAAGGAAGAAACGCACCTGGAGAGACAAATATAAAAAGCGAAATGAGCACAAGCAGGCGAAACACATCTTCCATTTTCATTGTTGCTGTTGTTAAAATAATGAAAGTTCTAGGACTCAGTAACAAGAAAATTCAATATGGAGAAAAATCATGATATGATGAACATTAACTTAGGATTTAGCAAAGATTAAAAAAAAAAAGAAATCTTAATAGTCCCCACTATAATTTGCTCAGGGTTTGGTTAGCATGTCATTTCTTTAAAAGCAGGAAAATTCTGTTTCACCTGTGAACCAGCCTCCCTCTTCATACACTGTGGACAGTCCAATTATACACTGATCCATAGGTTATGGCCTACAACAATAGGTATGAACCTTACTCTGGTAAAGCAATTGTTGCTTTAACAGGATCTGGTGAAAATTTTAGAAAAGATCAAAAGGAGCCGACAGAAAACTTTGGTAACTGTCCATCACAATGTAAAACAAATTCATCGTGTTTTGGAGAGGGTAAAGACAGGCACTGAGCACAGATGGTGGGACACACTTTTTGGATGGTCCCCTACTGCCACCAGTGTTTTGAATAAATTGTGTCACCCCATCATTGTTCTTTTGATTTTAGTTTTGATTTGCTTTGTTTTATCGGCAGTTTTATTTTTCATGAATTGGAGAATGATGAAACAGATAAGACTATCGACTTCAGTCATGAATGCACACAATTTAGTCTATGTACCCCCTCCTACAGATGTACTCAGAGAAGCTGACACAAGACGTACCCGTATGTAAGCTATAACCACAATTATAAAGTAAATCTTAGTTAAAATTAGAGATTTTGATTTTACTTAGTATTTTGTTTTAATTAGTTAAAATTTTGTTTTTAATTATTAGAATTTGATTTGATGTTATTTGTTTTAATCACTTGCTTCTTTGAATTTTGATTTGATGTTGTTTTAACTATTTGTTTTAATT
>VWYN01020200.1:0-13479 GCA_013400075.1 Hippolais icterina | reverse complement strand
TTGGGCCTAGACTCACGAGATTTCTCCCCCACTCTGGCTGATTGCCTCTCGCCTCGGAAAGAACTATATATTCAGCCTCAGAAGAGACCCCTTTTGAGGACCTCCCCACAGAAACGGTATCTATCAGCTCCATGAGAGTTGCAGCGTCAATCTATTGGCCACACGCCACGAGGATTGCAAAGGCAACTTAATTGGACAGCTGCAAGGATTCTGTCTCTCTCACTGTGGTAATTATCCTATCTTTCCTATCTCTGGTTTTCTCTCTTGCTCTCATCTATATAGCTTTCTTTCCTCAGTCTCTTTCTCTTGTTTTTGCATATCATTTTGATGGGTATATTAAATAAAGTATATCAGTTTTGGTGGGTACATTGATATTGAATAAAGTATACTGATTTTTGGTTAAACAGCATTTTTTGGTCTCCTTTGTACTCTAAGAACTCAAATACGAACTCAGTTCACTTTGAACGGGTCGTAACATCTTGCTGTCAGGCTCCATTTTCACACGACCTCTATAGAAACAAACCTATGGCTGGAGCAGAATGCAGAGTTACTTTTTGTTTATCTCTCTGGTTCTTTTCTGGCATGATTATGAGCCAGCAAGTCAGTCCAGTAGTAAAACAGCAGGTGCATAGGGATGTAGAAAGCCTGAGGCTAAGCCCGAAAACCAAGGTGATGTGTCAGGATTAGGGTCAGAATCAAGGAGATACAAGGCAATGAATTACATAAGTGAAGATACTACAAAGTAGCACAGGAAGGGGTCAGTAGTAAAGTCTGAGCTTAAAAGCAGCTTCCAAGTGCAAAAGAGGCATTATGCTCTCATCTTTGGTTTTCTTCACAAGAGCTCCTATTAGTGACAGAGCAGACACTGGATTCTGCAACTCAAACTCTTTCACTCAGACAATACTCAGCACCTTGAAATCAGAATTTTTTCAGGCAATCACATGGTGACAGCACAAAAGACAAGGGAAGGACTGTTTAATTTGTTTAACAGAAGTGAAGAACAGCCTTAATAGCAGTAAGACTGGTGCAGCTAATGGCTGGAGGATGTCTGCACCATAGTAATCATGAAATGATAGAATTAAGGAACATAGTTAGGAGAACTACCAGCTTGGACTTCTGTCGAGAAGGCTTTGGCCTAGTTGACAGTCTCTTGGAAGGCACTCCAAAGACGGTATTGAGGTGCTGCGGTGAGTCCAGAGAAGGGCAATAAAGTTGGAGAAAGGTCTAGAGGGTAAGTCCTATTAAGAGAGGCTGAGGGACCTAGGGTTGTTTAGTCTGGAGAAATGGAGGCTCAGGGGTCACCTTACTGGTCTAAAAATCACTGAGAGAAAGTTGTAGATATCTGGGGGTTGGCCTCTTCTCCTAGGCAGTTAGTTACAGGATGAGAGGACACAGCCTCAGGAGGATATCAGGAGGAATTTCTTGATGGAAAGGGTTGTTAAACATTGGCACGGGATCAGGCCCAGGGAGGTGGTGAAATCACCATCCTTGCAGGTGTTCATGAAAGGTCTAGACACAGGAATGGTACAATGATCTAGTTGAGAAGGTGGTGATCGGTCAAAGATTGGGCTCAATGGTTCAGAGGTCTTCCCCAGTCTAAAGGATTCCATGATTCTGTGCATTCTTAAAGGAATCTAGGCAGGCTAGCAATTTTTGAGGAAAAAAAATCTTAAAGGTGCAGAAGTACTGTCCCTGAACACCAAAAGATGTGTGGTGGAGGTGGGGTTGTGGGGAAAGAAAACTAGTCTGAAGGAGAGAGTTTTAGCTGTTAATTCAGTTAAAAAATGAGTTTATGACCTTTGGAAGAAGTGGGTCTCCACTCAGGAAGACTACGAAGTTCCAAATTTGTATGGAGAGGAAATTTAAAGGGCCAAAGCCCAACTAGAACTTAATTTGGCTACTGCAACAGTAGACAGAACAGAACGATGGCCTAATAATCCAAGGGGAACAAATCTGCTACACCACTTAGGCACACACAAGTCTATGAGGCCAAATGGGATCCTCCCAAGGATACTGAGGGAGCTGGTAGAAGAGCTCATTGAGTCATTTTTAATCATTTAGCAGCAGTTCTGGCTAGCCAGGGAGCTCCCAAGATACTGGAAGTTGCCCAATGTGATGCCCTTGCACAAGGGCTGGAAAGAGAATCTATATGGTGCTGGGGCACTATAGGCCTGTCAGCCTGGGGAAGGTGGTCATGGAACACATCATGCTGAGTGCCATCACATGGCACGTACAAAATAATCAGGGATCAGGCCCAGACAGCAAGGATCTAAGGAAGGTAGATGCTATTGGACCAACCTGACCTATGACAGGGTGACCCACTTAATAGAAGAGGGAAAGACTTTGGATGTTGTCTATCTTGACTCCAGCAAAGCCTGTGACATTATCTCCCACAGCTTTCTCCCAGAGAAATTGGCTGTTCGTAACTTGGATGGGTGCACTGTTCATTGGGTAATGAAGTGGCTGGATGGCCAGGTCCAGAGAGTAGTGGTGAATGGAGATATATCCAGCCAGCAGTTGGTCACAAGTGCTCCAGGGGTCAGTACTGGAGTCAGTTTTGTTTAACAGCTAATTTGCTGATCTGGATGAGGGAACTGAGCATATCCTCAGTCATTTTGCAGACAACACCAAGTTGGTTGGGAGTGTTGACCTGCTGGAGGGCAGGAAGGCTCTGCAGAGGAATCTGGACAGGCTGGATTGATGGGCTGAAGCCAAAGGTGTGAGGTTCAATAAGGCCAAGTGTCAGGTCCTGCCTTGGGGCCACAACAACTCCACTCAGCACTACAGACTAGGGACAGAGTGTCTGGAAAGCTGGCCAGCAAAGGACCTAGGGGTGATATGGTCAACATGTGGCTGAACATGAAGCAGCAGTGTGCCCAGGTGGCCAAGACCAATGGCAGTTCTGTTCCAAACCTGTTTTGTTTTACCCTCTCTACAGGGAAATAATAGAATAGTGTGTGGGGTGAGGTCTTCATTTATTTAAAATTCTTGCTTGTTTTCTTCAGGCACCACTTGAGGTACCACTCGAGGACAGCGTGAATAACTTACAACAGCAGAGGACCGAGTCCACCAGAGTATAGCTTAGCAGTGTAGCAGTGCTGAAATGGAATCAGAGCCTGGATAAAAGATATCATTTCGTGGACTCCACCAGCATTGCCACATGGTGTTTGTGTTGCTAGCTTGAGCCATGAGATCAAGTGCAAAACCCAACGGGACACTGAGGAGAAGCACACAAATGTGTCAAACTCCAAGCAGTAACCATTTTCTTCAGAGTATAGATTCAGGCCATGTTTTTTGAGAAGCTGAAAAGGTGCGTTTTGTACCTTCGCACTTAATTCAGTCCTGTGGTTTGCTTCCAGTCTCTGCAGACTTAATTTCAAAGACAATCTATTATCAAGTACAGAAACCATGGTGATGACTGTACTTCCACAAACCTAAATAATTTTCCAATTATGGAAGGAGCTATGAAATGCAATCTTGGCCACTAAAGCTCTCCTATACATCATATAGATGTTCACAGCTTTCACCATGCTGTGAAATACTCATCAAAATAGAAGCCTAATTAACACCTCTTACAAAGACTGTAAAAAGTGACTCACCAGTGTTATGCTGTTAGCAGCAATAACTGGATTCCTTGGACACCACCAGCAATACCATTCATACATGCACCTGTGTCAGCCCTTGTTAAGGTGCACATTATCAAGAGAATTAGCCATGGTAGAACTGAAACATATTATTTTCCAGACTCCAAATTACAACCTAATGATTACTTTCACAACACACTTAAGACACATAAACACAAGTTGTTCTAAAAGGCCGCTTCAGTTATTAGCTATTCATGACAATCTGAGTACACAAGGACCATCAGAGGAAGAAAAGGGAGAGGTTTATATTTTTTTTAAATAAACTTTTAATGTGCTATATAGGCATGATCACTACAAGATCTTCCACCTATACGCAATACTACACACTGTTAACACACTGCATTTTCACTGTACATTAAAAAATCTGGGAAGAATATTCCTTCACCGGAAAAATATCATACAATCACTTAAATAAACAAAGACAACATTACAGTGCAAACAAAATCCTGGTTTTCTTTATTGTGTAATTACTGAGTACTTCCTAAAAGTCTTTTAGAAAAATAAAAAAAACCTTCCCATGGACAACCAATATGTTCTGAGATGATTTCCTCTTGCTGAACCAAGGACCTTGATCTGATCCTTGAAGCTGTAATAAGTGGTATACTCATTTATATGATGTATATGTATATGTACATGATTTGTATGAAGCAATGGATCCCAACCCAAAATTTGCAGACAGCAATAAAATGGCACTTGCTGGCTTCATCTGACTTTTGATCAGACCCATGACAAGAAAGGTCTGGTACAATAGTTATCCCCATGAATTAAAGACAAAGTGCTTAAGGCAGCCAGACAAGGCCTTGGTTAATGATGCTATTGGTTTCTGCTGGCAATTGCTGTTAGACAGAGTAGGGGCATACTTTTTTTTCCCCTTTAAAGAAAGAAAGCAGCCCATGGAACAGCAGTCATGCCAGATTGAACACATAAAAGAAGAAATATGACATATTTCTGTCCAAATGGGCTTAATAGTTTTGCTCGAGCCCACAAAGGCCAAGACTCAGAGCAGATGTCACCTGCTTCTTTATGAACTCTGCTACCTTCATAAACTCCTACTCTGGTGAGAGAATACACTAACTTAAAAGTGCCTGTTTGCTCTTGTCAGTTGGGTGATGTGAAGAGAGTAAAGACTTTAGGGAAATAAAAAAAGCAGGTAGGTGTGTGCATGAAAAGGGGATGTTTTTTTCACTTGGAGAGGAATGTTGTCTCTTTGTCCTCCATTGTGCCACCCTCCTTGGAAAACTGGAAAATCTATTTGAATGCAGCTTCCAATTCTGTGTGAGACAGACAGTTTGACCCACTACCATTGCTGCACAGTATGACACTGGGCTCTTCACATACATATTATCAACTTCTGTTCAATCTGCATTGGATGCCATATAAAGAATAAGGCAGGCTTAAAAGGAAACAGAATATTTAGCACCAGTGACAGTATATGGGTCATCCTTGAGGTTCTTACCAGATTAGACAATACCATGAAGCACTACTTTTACAGGCAGTCAGTGGTTATTCCGTTACAATTTTCAGATTTGCACTTCTTTCTAAGCATACATAAAAAAATAGTAGTAGCTAAGAAAGCTGAATTAAATAGCACACAATTTCACAGTCCTATTCCTGTCTGTAAAATACATAACCTGCATATAACCAGTTTGCTACTATACCAGCTGATGGGTTAATGCACAACATTCTAGATGTATGTGGGAGATGGCACAACATGAGGACTATAAGGCTATAGATTCCCCAGTTCAAGCTCTGTACAATTATAATTTTTCTCTTATCTCACTGAATGAGCACACAGAGCATGTAGAAAATATGTCCCACGTGGATGGGCACTGAGCTGGGAAAGAGCAGCTTCCACAGTGCTCCTGGCTGACAGTGACTGAAATACAGCAGAAGATAGGCTTCTGTCCATGGTGAAAAAGAGCACTGTCCAGAAGGTATGCACCAATGGGGCCGTGCCCTAAGAATGCCTTGGCAGACCAGGAAAACAAATTCTGCTCTGCTACATACTGCAGTTCTCACAGCTGCAAAAGCCATCTCATGGAAAGGCAGTGTGATACACATTAGGACAGCTGTTAGATTCAGACAAATGAGCAAGTGAAGATTTTGCCTACTAAAGCTTTATAGAAGCCTTTGACCACCCTCATGCATAAATACTAACCCACATATCAAAATTACTTATCCTAACTACTGAAAACATTATGGTGTAACTGCCCCAAACAGAATTAGCTGCCTGTACCTACAAATGAAACTTGCAAATGATGACAGTAAACATTATGAGATTATTGTACCAAAAAGGATAAAAATATAATAATAAACTAGTTTAATTACATCCCCTATTCATAAGTAATTGACCATGATTCACTCTCACAAAATTATTTTAAGATTGTGTGTCTAATAGAATATTCAACATTTGACTACCCCAGAAACTGCATTAAAAAAATCCCAAACCCATCAAGCTACATGACCGGAGTCAAAGACTTGCCTTCTAAGCAGCTCCTTCTCAGGTCCACCAAGAACACCCTAGGGTCCCTCAGAGTAAGGTTACTCTTTCTCATGGAAAAGTTTCTCCATGAAACAGGGTAGCAAGAGAATAAAAGTTGTTGGCTTTTTACTGATGAGAAGAACTTGTTGATTCTTGTCAAGAAATGAAGGAAGAACTTCTGTTGGGAAGCACTTTCATTCACATAGAAGATCTGGGAAGGTTATCTGCTCTCCTTGCACTAAAGTAAGTGTTCTTTCTCTTACGCAGCAATACAATTCTAGAGGCATGCTGCAGCACAAGTGTATTACACATACAGTCCCACAGACAACTCTGCAGAGAGCCCACATTCACAAGACTAAAGGCTGCTTCTCTACATTATATTCAAGCTCTGAATTCTGGCAATGAATTCTGTGCAACCCAGCTTATCTCTCACCTCCCATCCACAGGAAGGGGTGAGACAAGGTTATTACAGAGTCCGTACAGCCACAGGGTAGAGCAAGGACAAGTGTTCTGCTCCTTTGATAGGCAGCTTTTTTGTAGTGTAGTAGTGGATGACTTCAGGAACACTGTCGAAGGGAGGGCTGTTCTGACCCAGGATGTATTTCTCTTTGGTTTTCGTCAGCTTCATATGCATAAAACCTTGACTACTCCTGCAAGGAAAGCAAAGTGTAAGTTTATGCTTGTGCATAGGGAAGAGGGGTGCAGCACCACAACAGACTCTCCTTATGGAGGGGAAAGTAGGAGAACAAAATGCAAGTAATTGCTGGGTGGCAGGCCAAGACAGTGGCCAAGACTGACAGTTTCCAACTGCTTGTTGCAAACCCCTATGGACAGTTTACCACAAAGGCAGCCTAAGGTAGTTTTGTTTTCAGCACCTGTGCTGCCTTGATCCATATGCAAGGCTGTCTCACACAGAAAGTGATCCAGAGGTGTGCCAGAAGACAATCCATTTTCTCCTCATGGCCCCACTCTCCAGCCCCTTCAATATTTTTCTATGAACACTTATTTTCACTATAGTCAGTCATTACTTTTGGACCCAAATATCTGTGGTGCTGGCCAGTCAGAGGCCTGAGGGTACCTTCATACGCACAAGCAGGCCATGAACCTTGCTCAGCTAGGCAAGACAAGACCTGTCCTGTTCTACCCTGTGGATGTCTCAGGGCAGATCTTACCCATTTCACCCTGGCAGTAACTGTCCAGAACACATCTCTGTGTATTATCTGGTGGCTTCAGGCGGGAAAACTACTTCAGGTGAGCACATTCCCAAGATTCATGGCATAATACTGCAATAGACTGAACACTACACTGAGCAAGAGCTGCTGTCCTGTGGTCTTTCTGCAGGCACTCTCTTTGAGGGAAGGCTCATGATTGTGCAGGCAGGAGAAGAGTGTCATGGAACTGCCTTGCCTGCTCTTGGCAAAGCAATACATCCAGCATAATTCCACTCTGATGGGCAGCACCCACATTGCCATACAGCACCAGAGGTAAAGCTGGCCTCAGCTCTTCCTGGAAGTCACCCTTGAGTGTCTGCTGTCATAACATAACATATAGGTTGCTTTAGGAGTGTAGAGTTAAGCCAGGACAACACAAATGCAAGGAACAGCTCCTGCACGTCAAGATGTTAAATGAGGCTTAGAAGTTTTTTACAGCTTGTTTGATGTCCCAATCCCTAACCTTCTGGCTCCTAGCCATTGTTTCTTCTATGTGTGTCCAGGGGCAGAGACAATAGTGTTAAAACTGCAGTTGGTCTGTATCAGCAAAGAAACCAAATTCAAGATGACACAGAAAGCTGCAGCAGGAAAACAAACTATGTTAAAACCAGCTTCCCTAAAATCTGCCATATTCCAGTTAGCAGGTGCAGTGTTCCCTTAGTGCCTGTATCATAACCAAGTTCATATCTTTCAGATTTATTCAACAATTCTCTAGTGAAGAGAATCTTTCTGGAGTGGAGAAACCACTCCAGGCACTGTAATTATGGCTCTATATGCTTAAAATCTTGCTTTAAACATCAATTTCTTAGTGGGAAAATATATCTTTCAAGTCATAATTGATCTCTAAATTATTTCCCTTAAATAAGAGCGACATCTTTAAATACTTAGATGACAGATGTATTGCTCTTTCTTCAGTTAACTATGAATCTGCTTTGCTACAAAATGACTTAAGAGTGTACAGGTACATTAATGGAATCACAGGTGCATGCTTATTTCAGAAATATGACAAGGACTGGAGAACAATCTTTTAAGTGCACTTTAGTGCGCTTAAAAGGAAAAGGCACAAGCCTTGTTTGAAGAGGAAGACAATGCAAATAGTATGAACAAATTGCTACAAGACATATTCCTAACAGATAGCTGTTGCTTCCCCAAGAAGGACCTATGTATATATTCAGGTTTGTGTAGCACATAGTCATTGAGCTTCCATGAAACGAATCTCTGCTATATATCTTGACAGGTGAGCCTTCTGGAAGGCCACACTGTTTGTGAGGGAAAAAGAATGTGAGCTAAAAGTTATGAATAGCAGGCTAATGGAATGGAGACAAGGCAAATCTATAGCTTCTGCCATTGGGTTGGAACAAACCCAAGATGTAGTACAAGCTGAGGCACAATGGGCCAGAAAAGGAACTATAATAGGGAGGACACATGGTAGGAAAGAGAATGATTGAACAGTCTGCCCATGAAAGCCTACCGCAGCCCTGAGTTCCACAGCCCTGAGTTCCAGCCAGCTGCTGGAAGACAGTGACTACTTCTACAAAGCACTTGTGAGGCTGCACCAGTAACTGGTGAGAGGGGTGTCCCATAATAAGAGATGTCAATACTGGAGCATATCCAGAGCAGGACCACTAAATATGCTCTGGGGATGGGACTACCTGGAATATGAGGGAAGGCTTGAGGGAATTGTGCCTGTTTATTCTACAGGAGAAGAAAAGGGGAGATGGATGGTGTCGGGTTGCAATCACTGCCTAAAAGGGAGAGTTACAGAGAAAACAGAAGTTTCTCAGTCAACAAGCACAAGCTGCAAGGGAGTTCCCACTGGACACAGCGACTTCTTCCTCATAAGAGTCCTAGAGCCCGGGAGCCAGGATAAGGCAGGTAAGGAGGGCTTTATCCTCACAAATTTTCCAAGGCACTCAGCAACCTGATGAGCAGGGGATTGGACTAGATATCTCCATAGGTCCATTCCCAACTAGATCTCTCTAGGAAACTAGAAGGTATGTGAAACTGACTTCAAAGCTTTGCAGTGTCTCACACACAAATTTTCTGTTCATAAAGGAGTAGAACATTCCGTCAATAAACTGGTTTTGCCTACTGCTGGTGTTTGCAGCCAGTACCACATTGTTAGTGATAGACCTGGCTACTTTTCTGGATGCCCAGAACTCTTCAAACTGAGCATTATTTCAGGCTTACTGGTGGATGACAGCAAGATTATGTTTTCAAATATTTTTCTCCTTCACTCCCTTTCTGCCCTTTTTTAGTTTCCAAAAATTACACAGTGAATGTACTATCTGCCCTCTCTGTTTCAAATGAACTGTCACTGGTTGCAAGTAGACATAGCAAAATACACAATTCTCATCTTCTCTAATGTAGAACAAATTAGGTTGGAAGAAAGTCAACTTAGCACCTCGAACTCATACCCTTGAATTAAAAACTTTCAATTGTAAACTATTCTGTGAAACTATTCATATCTACACTAAAGATCCTTCTGTGCTTCTCACCTTCTCTATCTGTCCTTAAAATCTGTCTCACAGTCTCCCTTCTTCTGGTATGCCTGGACTCAGAGAGTCAGTGCCTTTAGTAACAGGTAAGGGCAAAATGCATCTGCCCAATTGATTAACAGCACCAATGCTGCTAGACCAGTGACTAGAATTACAAGGCATGTCAAAAAGGAACCTGGAAGTCATACTCCCTCTTCCTCTCCTACAAATGCTTTCAATCTGAGCTCTGATTTTAGTATGCAAAAAGATAACTGAAATTTCAGGTAATGAAGGGGAAAAATGCTTCATGGTTGAAGTGACTGTAACTAAGTTTCTGCTTAGTTTTTGAAGCACTGTTGGAGTCCATCTCAACAGGTGCCTGACTGAGTAGTCCTGGTTTTGGAATGCCTATTTTTCAGCTCAGCAATAATTATTAGAACCTACCAGGCCCAAGGTTTTCAAAAAAAAAGAATCTAAATAGCGATCCCAAGTTCACGTATGTGAACACTGATGACAGCCAGTACCTTGAACACACAAGACATATATACATTTTGCAAAAGAAGGTGCTGGGACCTGAACTAAGGCATGTGATACTGTTACTGTGTGAATTCTGAATGTCATTGTGGTTTTTCAAATGTTGCAATAACTCTTCACCACATTTTCATTCCATTAAGGGAAAACAGTGACAAAACAGTGCTATTAGAGACAATATTCTATCTTTTCTTTCCTGTTTGCAACCACTCCCATAGGTTTCAAATACAGAAGAAAATTGCTAATTGCTGATCCCTGCACAAAATTCTTTGGAACTCTCAAGCACAGATGTTTACACGGACACAAACTTGATACATGACTAATAGTCAGTCACACCTTGTTTAATATGTTTGGCAACACAATCGTAAAACCAATTGCAACCTCCCCACATATTTTCTTTCAGTTTTCAAAACCCAGTGAGGATGGCAAAGGAATTGGGCTGTTAATCAGAACGTGCTTTTTTGATCTTATGCAGGAAGTGTGATAAAAGCAGGTTTAATAAATATTAATTAGATATTAAACCTAATTTTTTTCCCCAGGAAATATTAATGGCTTTGAAACATGATTCAGTGTTCACAATCAGAAAGTTTGGCCTAGTCATCTGAACCCTATTTTGGCTGAAGAAAGCACTATTTTGTCAGAACAGATTTTCTGCATTGATTTTGATGAAACATCACCTGCACAAAGAAAAAAGCAACAACTTTGCAATAGCATTAGAAAAAAAAAAATCTAGCAATGTAGGAAATACATTTTGTGTTATTTTTCCATTCCGAAATCATTTTCCATTTCATAATTTTATCTTGTATTACATGTTGTGGCTTTGAACAAAGCCTATAATGTTTCATGTCAATGTACAGTAATAAGAAAATAAAATAAAACTTCATCTGAAAAATAAAGATTCACTACTTAACTCCAGACAAAATTAAAAAAAAATCATTTACTGGAGATATTAACAGGCTGGCCTATGAACTGGTTTTCCTGTTTCAGCATTTCCTTTTCAAGTACAATTATACAAAACACTGTCATTCTACACCTGATGGACACTGTCTCCATGTTAAATTTAACAATGTGACTTCCCCTACAAATAAGGTGTAGAAGTGTTCATTTGCACCCAATGTATGAAGATGACTACAGAGCCAAGGCTCCATTCTCTATAACCAATTCCCATCTGCTGCTTTGAAGGCAGTGAGAATCTTTAGCTTGTTGGAT
Organism: Hippolais icterina; assembly: GCA_013400075.1. NCBI lineage: Eukaryota > Metazoa > Chordata > Aves > Passeriformes > Sylviidae > Hippolais > Hippolais icterina. The sequence goes on along the minus strand of VWYN01020200.1, from coordinate 1,925 downwards.
TTTCCATAGAAGTGACAGAATCCATGGTTTCTGCTAACAGCCAGGACTCTATCATTATGGTTTAGGCTAACAACAGACTAGTAATACACTTTGTAATATTTTTATTCAATTGCTAATTTAGAGACATATCAAAAATCCTATGACCTCTTTATAAATTACACTGACAGGAAGAAACTTGTAATCATTACAATATTACAAGAGTTACTTCCAAGAACAAAAGCAACAGAAAAGGGCAAATCCAGAATATATCCAGAACTATCCAAAGTTTATGTACCCAGCTTTGGAAATCAGGACCACTTCTATAGACTGTAATGACAAAAAACCACATAGCTTGCAATTTCCTTTGCTATTCAGGGAAACCACATGCCTGTTTATGAATCCACAGGATCAGGATGTCAAAAGGCACCACCCTCTCTGAATTCACCTCTGTACTTCCAGGGGCTATGATTGTGCAAGGCACTATCCAACAGAACAGAAAGCAATGCCTGTTACTGTTTTTGTTCACAGACTGGACATTTAGTTAACTCGAGAGATAATCCTTATCTAAAACTAAGAATAGTCACATTTCCCAAAATTGAAATGTGAGTCAGGAAATGAAGTGGTGTGGGCATGGTGCACATTGCTGCAAGAGCCTTGGGAGGGAGAAATCCTCCCTGAAAGGATTAACTAGTAAAGCCCAGTTAGTGCCTGGTCTTCACTGAGCAAGACTGAAACATGCTAACCCCATCCTGAGATCCTGTTCTATTGCTACATCAGGAAGGCACCTCTGTAAGCTTGATGTTCACTGAATAATTGCTAAACACCTAAAACATTTACAAGTAAGAAATGGCTCCCACTCCTTCATATCCTTCATCTACTTCTACCTTTTTCACCAGTCTGTTTGTTAGAAAAGAAAAGGTCTCAGACAAGGAATCTGAAACCAGGCATTTCAATAGCAGGCAGGAATTTCTGGTCACAGCACAGTTACCAGGAGTATGAGTCCCCAGTATTTACCCATTCTTCTGCAACTATAATTGCGTTTAAGGAAAGAGTGGGTGGGTATGAATGAGCCAAATATCTACAACCCTGAAGGAATATAGAGAAGAGGAAACACAGGGAACAATCCCGGGCTGTTCCTGTGTATATGTATATATGTGTATAATGTATAGCTGCTGCTCATGCCTTTGGGATCTTTTTGTTCTGGGAAGGTATATCATACTCTTTCCCTCTTCTGCGGTGCAGAATTTAAACAATGCTTACAAAGAGGCTTAGCTCTTTGGATCCCAATCCATAGAAAGATGCTTGTAGCTTCAAACACTTGACACCTACAATACCAATTCCTTGTTTCTAACTGAGATGAGCAACATAAATGTGTACTTTAGTAAGACCTTCTCTGATGCCCCCAGAGATGGCTAACTTACATGCAATTAAATTTCACTGGGTAAACTACACCATCTCAAAGTGACAGAAGTGACAGACATTGACATGAGCAACTTGAACTACCTCAATGACTGCTTTATACACAGATGCATTTTAATTTAGCAATAAAGCTATTTTCACACGCATTTCATTATATTTGAAATTATAATTTTTGGAATTTGAATCAGACAAATATCTCACACAAACTCCCCATTCAAGTTAACCCTGTCTGGCCCTCTCTTCGTTCACAGAACACAAAAAGGTTTCCTGCTACTGGAAAAAATGGTCTTCAGAGATGTCTCCATTATTTAATATTCAGTTATATTAAATAAAAATGAGCAAGTTCTACCATCTTTTCACTTTTTAAGTACAGGTAATATTTTGGTAGATTCTCATTGCTGTGTTTTGGGAAACAATCTTTTGTTACTACAGGAAAGAAAACTAAAAAACTAGAGCGAAGTGCTTTGGCCTTGGTTTTTGCTTTCGGTTTTGTTTTGAGAAAAAACTTATGTGCTGGTTTGAAAGCA